>LACB01000325.1:0-31488 GCA_030142185.1 Penicillium thymicola
ATAAACCTACAACATACGGAGTAACCGAACGTATTAGCTCACTAGAGAAACAGGGGTATACAAAGAAAGAAAACAAGGTAACCTATGAAGTACGGAGTACTCCGTCCTAAAGCCTTCTCTCCCTCTTTCAATCACAAAGTGGAATTCGTGGTTTAACCCATTTCGCCCCAAACACACACCATAACGGGCGAATCCCCGAGATCGATATTGGCGTATTTTGGATTTCGCTCACGGGAGGAGTCCGCTCCGAACAAGTTACGCTATTGCTAGCACATGCCCACGTGTACGGAGTATGGGGGGTTTTTCTTGGTAATTATTGGATTGAACTATTGGAAACCGGCTCAGAAGTATAACTGCGGGAGCTCCGGACTCTGTCTACCCCATTAGGATACCGTGAAGCGGGGTCCAGATCTCCACAGGTGTGATAGCTTGCGAATTTCACATGTTCACATGTTTACATATTCACATGCGGAAATCATGTGTTTATGTTGGTTTCACTCAAGTCTGGAATGCGGGATGTGGAGGTTTTGATAAGAATGACTGGAATGCACCCATATTGTGTGCAGCTGCATGCCTTGCATTGTGTACAATGTACCGAGTAAATAACTAGGTACCTTGGGGAAAAGATGGCGTCATTGAAGGGGCCATGTGTTTTCTCCGGATTTGTTGCCCACATTGATAAGAGATTCAGATACGAAATGTATTAAGCACGTTTTCCTTTAGATATAAGCATATAAGCACTAATCTGACCTAAGGATGTTGTTTGTTGTAGTTATGTTGTATGTTTTATGTTGTGGTTATGTTATATGACGACAGTGCTCATAACCTAGACCATTCTTCTGCAGGTACCAGACCACGACATCAGCCCATAGGGCTAGTTGGACAGAGAAAATCCTCGGGTGATCTCGGAGGACGACATGGTGACATTCTCGCACAAGCTTATGGCTTTTTTTTTTTTTTCCTACTTGCGGGGCTTAGTGCCGATATGGGAGTCTACCGAAACTCCACGATGATCAGGGGGCGTTTATTTTATTTTATTTTATTCAAGTCAGAAAGAGGAAGGTATGCCATGTCTTGGCTATCCTAGTATAGACGGAGATATCTACTTTGTACGGAGTAGTTTTAGACACTATAAAGGACTCCTCGATGGCAAATTCAAGGAAATGGGGGGGTTTTTTTTCCCACGGAGCAAGCACTAAGTCAAGTAACAATAATTCAAAAAGGGGTTCGGTGAGAATTGATGGCTTTTTTTCCTTTCCCCCCTGTGTCAGTTCCCGTCTCTGGAGTCTCCCGATTTGCGCAACTCGGGCGAAATTCTCTCGGCATTGCCGTGCCGACTCGGGTTCTCTTGCAGCGAGTCACCGTGCCGGTGTTTTTGTGGCCCAGGCGAGAGTTGTATTGGTTTGGTACTCTCCACACTACCCGCACCTATTATTATCATTCTATACTGTATGTGCTGTATAGGGGGTTGGTTTTCCTTTTTGGGAAGGAAAAAAAAAAAACCTCCAACTACCGTACCCCGAAATTCCTCCGAGGGTCGGAAGTTGGAAGTCTGGGGTGAGCCGTGGGATGATCTGGATGCGCGGACCTACTACCCATGCAGGCAATCCCCTAGGGTCTTCCCGTCTAATAGCGCTGCACAGAATGCTTGTCTTCCATTATTACCACTGCAAGCCTCGGGATGAATGGGAGAGCCTCGGGATAGCGGAAGTTCCTCGGATATAGCTGTTAGGTAATCCTTGGGGCATATCCTCCATAACTATGTAGCGGTGAGGCCCTGTGGAGTTTTGCCACTCTGTTCTTCGTACTCTCCGCTGACGGGAAATTACCAGTTTCGGGTTAGCGTGCCTCTTTGGGTCTAGCTCCCCTCCAGGTCACTGACATCGGTGTGCGTGTGTCTATAAAGTCGCCGTCATCGCCACCGAGTCCGACCTCGCAACTATCAAGACTTTGTACCACGATGCTAGGGAGAGGGAGTACGTTACTTTCCTACGCGACCATTGTGAAGATTTCGGTGTCCCCCATCAGTCCAATATGAAGAGATCAAAGCACCAGCAGGAGGTTAGCCGCAGGGTAACCGTGTTGAACACGGGCAGAGTGCCGGCTGCGAATCGAATGGCGATTTCGACAGACTGATTCGTTCGCTCGCTCTGGCCGTCGCTACGGGGGTGCCACGCTGTTGTCAATCGTAGCCGCGTGCGTAGACGGCTAAAGATTGTCTGCCAGACCTCTGCCGTGAACTTACGGTCCCTATCCGATATAATGCTTGTTGGAAAGTCCCAGCCGGCTACGGATAGAAAATCCAGCAGCCGTACTGCTCAAATCTCTGCTGTATCGGTGTCTTTCCGGCTAGGAGGCCTGCCTTCTTTGAAAGTTGGCATGTAATTGACATACACGCGTTGTTGTTATTTGCGGAGATTGGTAGCCTAACGACGAAATAGATACAGATGCACTGGAAGGGCAACGATGCGACTTCTATCGGTATAAGTGACCCCCATGGTTTGTGACGGACTGTCTGGCGCGTGAGGCACTTCGGGCAGTGTGCGATGTACTGTCGGAGTTTCTTTACCAACCCCTTGATATAGAATTGACTACGTATCAGGTGATACGCGCGGTGAAACCGAGATGCTGAACGTCGTCATGGTTCTCTTAAAAGATGTCGACTTCCTTCGTAACCGGAATATATAGCCTCTCTAGGCCACCAACGTCGATGAAAAATAGCAATCCATCTTTTTTCTTGAAGTGGAAATCATTGTCGACGTTTTGCCAGATTCGAGCGAAGCTTGGGTCAACCGTGTAGCCTCTCCTCATACTCTCCGCGTAGGTCTCATCGATGTGCACGGTGGTAACATTGAAAGCTTGTACGTCGAAATCGATGACTCTGTCTAGCTCATCTCCTTCCGGCTGCTTCCTATCATATGGCATACGGGATAGACTATCGGCGACGACCTTTGCTTTCCTAGGACGATGACGGACGTCCAAATTGAATCGGCTAAGGTGACAGCTTGTCCACGGATGACGATCCTAGGTGTGTATGACGTGCGATTTCACAAGTTATATGATAACCGGCGACCGGCAATCCTCAATCAGGTGCCTCGTCTTCCTGACTGCCCAAACCAAACAAGCCACTTCTAATTCCGTCGGCCAGTAATTCTTCTCAGCGGTTGACAACAGGCGGGAACGCCCGAGCGGATGCCGATATGTTCGCCGCCAGGCGTCCCTTCAACTCTGACACCCATTTCCGTTGGCTTTATGCTCTGTCTCCGCTTCAGATCAAATAGGTTGGTAAGAGTTTCCGTTCTTACGCAGTCCTACCCGCATTGCTAACGCATATGTTCAAACCTGTAGTCGCTCTCGGTCATGAGTCAATTCTTCAAATCCTCGATGCAGCCGGCACCGTTCGTTATCAAGGGCGATTCATGAAGGCTGAGGAGGTGGCTTTGTTTGATGGGATTATCAAACTTGTGAATGACCGTAAATTCCATGAGGCTGAGCTCGATGCCAAGTCGGCGATCGAAGGCGGAAACTTCACTAGGTCTTACATGCCTTGGCCTACGGAGGAGGAGGAAGCGGAGGAGGAAGCGGAGGAGGAATAGTGTTGTGGCGTTGATCATGGTCTAAGCGCTTATGTTCACACCATGTGTGTCGTTATGATTCGACTTGAACTTGATTTCATTCATTACCTAATTGGCTACTGTGATGCAGATTGGGCCGGGCCCCATAGTGACAAAGGACTTTCTACCTCGGGTTTCATCTTCAAGATGGCAGGTGGAGCAGTATCCTGGACATCAAAAAAGCAGCCCTGCGTTGCTTTATCTACCACTGAGTCGGAGTATATCGCCGAGGCACTTGGGATGCAAGAAGCGGTGTGGCTCCCACAGTTGCTGACAGAGATTGGGTTACCTGGTTTCCTCCAGAAGCCTATCTGCAAAGATGCAGATAGCAATGGTGCAATTGCACTAGCTTCCAACCCAGAGTTTCATATCAATACGAAGCACATTGCAATTCGTTGCCATCGTCTACGCGAGGAGGTAGCAGCAGGCAATGTCAAGTTCGTCAAAATACCTACAGCTGAGATGGCAGCTGATGGTTTAACAAAGCCTCTTGCCAAAGTGATGTTCCGGAGGTGGGTTATGCCGATGGGCATGGTGCCCTATAAAACTGCGTGATTTCTCTTCTGGTTTACATACTAAAGACGGGGGGTAATTGGTCGTTTACAAACTGGTTTTTTTGGGAGAGGAGTTGGAAGGGAATTTGGAGCTATTGATTATGGTGAGGGCTAGATCACTAGTCGTGGGGGGTGCTGTGAGGTCATGTGATCTCCCAGTATTTGCTCCCAGTCATTTAGTCCCCACCAGTAGTTTAGATAGTTCTTCTATTCTCTCTCCCTCTCTGCGCAATTTAAGAGTTTTACCAGTGCATGTACTGTCTCTCCCTTAAGAAATTTGCTGGCCAGATCTGGAGTGTATGATTCGACTCGCTGTCTCTTCAAACCCTAGATTTGCCTCTTTGGGGATAGGAATGGCTCTAAAGGTTCAAACAAATATGTAATTTACTAATCATTGAAAACAGAATCGATGTTTCAGCCAACAATATATATATTCTTGAATCCCTCATACTCTCCAAACTATTGGAAATTCCATACGTACAATAGCCGTGAATCTTTCTCCCTTTCAATATGAATTACAGATACTCGCTTTTGACCTTGACGAAAAGAAGCAGAGGGATTCCGTAATCGCAGATGCTCCAGGGTTCTTCCTGAGCTCTATAGAAAGCGAAACTCGCAAAAAGATCAAAAACCTTGAGAATCAAGAAAAGAAAGGCAACCCTAATCTGGCGTCGGAGGTTCTTCTTCATTCTATATGGAGATTCGTACGTTGTTACAACCTAACCTGCCCCTGTATGCATTACACCTGCGGGTAGTAGTACCAAATTAGGAAATACCCTCCGTGATTACGCCTTATCTCTGCTTTCTAAGTTTCACCTCAGGCACTAAACCAGATGTAGAAATGACGTTTCTGCCACACCCGGCCGCCCGGGGAAACGAGAATCTCAAGTGTTAGGTCCAGACTAAGAGCGCCATCCATCCAATCTACTTTATACGAGTCTATGTATGATTTGATACTATTAGCCAACCCCTCAATTCAAATCCTAGACATTGAACAACACCCCCATTTCAATATCCCTCCAGCCTCGAGCTTCGGGACGCAATGGCACCCCCGCGCCAGCGCACCACAGCTATCGTGGATGACTCGAGGTCCGAAGCCTCGAGTGGCACGAGAGAATACCACAAAACCACCAAGTCTCGCAGACCGGCTGCTGCAAAAGAGAAAACCATGATCACCAGCGCACCCGTCGTGGACAACCAGCACGCAGAAGGACAACCCCGAGTAAGTTTTATCCTGAAAGAGATAGAGATCGATCAATGGCAACTCTACACACACAACACAGTGAAACAGACCATAAACTAACCCGCCCTTTTCTCCCCCCGCAGCTCCCCTGGACAGACCTCCCCCTCGAAATCCTCCACTCCTACCGCCACGTCCACAAACTTCCCACGCCCTCCGCCTTTTCGAGTGACTACTCCCGCCTAATCCTCTCGCAAGGTGTCGGCCTTCGCTCGCCAACCTCCCTCGCCGCCCGCCGCGCTCAATCCTCCTCATCTCAGAACCACTCCCACTCCCACCGAACCAACACCTCGTCAGGCTCCCCCTCCGACTCAACGCTGCGTCGCACCGTCGGCCAGGACCGCGTGAGCAAAGATCAGTTCGCACTTGTTGTCCGGAAACACTTTAACAGCGCTGGTCTCTCAGAGCAGGAAACCATTGCGCGGTTTCTGTACACTGTCCGTGAGGACAGGAGAGGGAGACAGTTCCGATTGCGGTTTCAGCCGTAAGATGAGGGGCGAGTGTCCTATTTTGGTCCCGTGCTCGTTTCTTCCCCTTCGTAGCAGGGGAAATGGAATTATACAGGGCTTGGTGTGGAGCTAAGTCTCTTTTGCTTCTTATACCGCCGTTCTGGTGCTGGCCTGTCCTGGTTGACGGTGCGCTCTATTCGGTGCGGTGAACATACATGGCGTGTTGTGGTTTACTGGGTTGCCTTGCTCGAGGATCTGGCGGCCTCTTCTCTTTTGATCTATTAAGATACCCATTGGCGTTCAGTGTGTTTATCTTGGTTGTTTTATCTTTATTTCTTGGGTTGCGAGTTGCGGACTCTCCCTCCCTCTCTCTCCCCCACTCTCTCTTCTACTTACTATGTATGCTTTGCATACCATAATCGAATACTCACAAGATAACCATATATGTACACAGGTACCTAGACAGGTTACAATCAAAGATTATAGATAGAAAAGTCTCTTGTACAGAATATGCTATTCTTACCGCCTTCGTATACACCGAAGGAGAGCATCAAAAAAGAGCATCTGAAAGAGTAACAGTATAACTAGTTATTTCATTTTGTCATTTACATAAGAGCATGCATGTTCCCTCCAGTAATCTAAGAGGGCAGAAAAGACAGATATCCAAACCGAACGTGAGAACAGGGACAAAAGGCCCTCCAAACGAAGCAGTTAGGACTATATAATAAAATCCCGCGAAATAACAAAGAATCAATCGAGGGGCGACCTCAAAGAAACAGGTGTAAAAGTCCACTAACGCCAGATATATGGCTCCCTTCCAACCGCCCCTTTCGGTACATACTCCATGTTCCATTTTGTCAACTAGGCCCAACCGAATCTAGCCCATTCCACCCCGCCATGTAACCACTATGATCAATCGCCCAGATACAGGGAAGTCAACCTTATTTCCAGGCGTTGAGACCAGCCCATGGATCGGCGGAGGAGCCGGACTGTGACTGTGGCTGTGACTGCGAGGGGTTCTTGTGGTGCCCGTACTGTCTGGTCTGCGCATAGCCACCAGGACCAGAGGGGTATATACCGCCTGCTGTAGGAGGGTATGTTGTCTGCTGGGGGCGTGGCGGAGGTGGAGGCGGAATGTAGCCCTGGGGAGCCATATAGTGCGAGGACTGAGGGCCAGCACCAGGAGCTGGCGTGCCGGAATTTGAGTAGCCGCCGTACGGGGCCGGGGTTTGAGAGAAGAATTGCTGGTTCGGAGGTGGGGACACGGGGGTCTGGTAAGGATATGCCATGGGGTTGTAGCCCTCCGATAGGGGAGCTGCGGCGCCTTGCTGGAAATGCTGGGCTTGGTAAGTTCCTGGACCACCTCCCATGTACTGCCCGTAGGGCGCTGGAGAGTGCGAGAGGGGCACGCCTGGCATGGTGGGTGGGTAGCGGGGTGACGGCTTTGGGGATGGACCGGTTCCATACGCCGGCGTCTGAACGGGCGGGGGTGGTGACTTCACTTTTGAGGGCGGTTTTGCCGATCCTGTGGAGGGCAAATTGGAGGAGTTCTTTGGTTCCGTTGATAGTCGCTCCATCAGCTGGCGCAGCTTCTCTCTCTCGCGATCTTCTTGCTCTGGGACACCGCTGGAATTGTCGCGGCTAGTGAAGGAATCAGCATTCCTGCGAAGACTTTCGACATTTTCGCCCATGGCCTTGTCGCGCTCGATCTGGCTGAGAAGCTGGGCACCTTCTGATCGGCGGTTGTTGATGAAGGTTTCGACATTCTTGCGGAGACTGTCGACGTTTTCGTCCATATCCTTGTAGAAAGTCCGTGCTTGCTTGATACCGGACGAGAGACCATGAAATGCTTCATAAACCTTCTTGTACCGAGCTATCACGGAATTGCGTTGTCTCTTTATAGACTCGTACTTCGACTTCTCCAATTGAACTCTTTTGTCTTGAAGAAGGCTATCGTGTATCTTTGTGAGTTCGTTCATCAAAGATGATTGTTTGTGATTCGCCTGCACAAGTATATTCTGATATGGCAGGAACTTTTCCAATTCTGTCTTGAAGAATTCCTTTTCTCGGCCGACGAAGGACTTTTTGTTAAGAATCAAGCGCTCCGTGATGTCGTCTTTGTGAGTCTAAAGCACATATAGTTAGAAAGTTGTCGTAGACAGATAGGCTAGGACACTCACCTCCACTTTGAGATCTGCAAGCAGTTGGGACTTCTCTCGCTCCACGAGGTTCAGTTTCTTTAACAACCCCTCCACCTTGGCAATCTGCTCTGCAATAGAAGCGCCACCCTCATCGTACACATCATCTAGCAGAGTACCTTCTGCCGGACTGGTGACACCGTCCTTGCCCTTGCTATGCTTTGAACGGGCTTTGATCAAGGCTCGCTGGAAAAGAACATCGGCTTCATCCGTTTCGCCAGCAGACCGCATCTCATCAAAATCGCTTTCATACTGCCGAAGTGTGGAAGATAACTGAGAATCACTCGCGCTGGCCTCATTGATGGTATCCCGATACGATCGGACATCCCCTCGCAGCGTGGTATTGAGTCGAGAGCTGGGCTGCTGGCTCCAGTCTGCTCCATACTTTGAGCGCATCTTCTCACACACGCTTTCTTCCAGATCTAGCTGCTTTGAGCACTGGTCTAATTGGGATAGTACTTCTGTCTTGCGATCCTGCAACTCGTCAAATGCCTTGCGGAAGGGGTTGTGACCAGCAAGTTCTGAACACCAGCGACGGAAGTCCTCGTCCACTGACATCTGGTTTATGCCTCCCTTCAAGACATCGAGAGTATCTGGCAGTTCAAGTGAGCCCAATTTAGCGGCTATATCACGATTGGCACTCTCGGCCTTTCCAGTCTCAACTCGGCGCAACTCGGCCATTTCTTCCTCGTAACAACTGGCGGCCTCAGTGACCCACATAGGCCTCAGTTTCTTGAATAAGTCTGGCCCAATGATTTGACTAATATCTTGTCCTTGGTACAATTCGCTAACCGGAATCGCCTTGGCAGCGGTAACCCTGGAAACTGGTGAAACACCAGCCTCATTAGGGACTGGTTGGTGGTAGATGAAATCATTGTCTTTGACCATAGTGGCAAGTAAAGCTTGCACATTTGTTTGATTATGCTTGATGAGGTCCAAGAGGTTGGAGCCTGACTCTGCCGTTAGGCCGGTGTCCGCTGGAGGCGACGAAGGGAACGTCTTTGCCCAGCTTAGAGCAGTGGCGGACTGCTTATCAGCCATCTGTAAACGAGCAATAGCAATTCCATGAGATCCGCTCTCACTATCCGCAACCGCCTGATAATATGATGCTACTGATCCCATATGTGCTGCCTTGGCCTGCACAACAATAGTCCAGACCTTGTCAAACACATTCTTGTCAACGAAGTTTTGTATTATCTCCGCAGCCTGTGAGTAGAGGTACGCTGCCTGTCCAGCCAGCTTGGCTAAGAGCCCAGGCTTCCTCTGATCTGCCACTTGTTTCTCAAAAAACACTTCTTGGGCTTGAGCTAGTGTGACATTTATCAGTGTCTTGATGGTGTCATCTTTCAGGTCGGTTGATGGCGGATATAAGAAGTTTTGATTAATATATGTAAACATCCCCGCGGATGCCTGGAAAGAGTGATAGGCGGTCTTGAGGCCGGTATCGTCAGCCCGGCTCTGGCTGGCAGCATGGCAAGATAGGATGGCAGAGATGTTAAAGATAACGGATGCCTTTTCGAAGGCCAGGGAGAATTGCGAGGTAGACGCATGAGTGAAAGCATCGTACCTAAAGAACAAGTATATAAGCACAAGCGGAACATACACGAGAAAAGTACCCCTACCATGTGAAAGGGATCTTGACGTGGTTGTCATCGATGGGGAACCTGAGGTCCAGCAACTCCAGCTGACCGTAGTATCGATACAACAGATCACGACCGATAGCGCTGTCTTTCCCTACACCCCTCATATCCTGACGAAGCCGGTTGAGAGTCGCGCATTCTTGACTGTATTGTTCGGGGTCTTCGCCATGACCCTGTCGAATGTAATCCTTGAGAGGCTGGATCCAATCAATCTCGTTGGTCTGCTTCAACGGACACGAGAGCATCGGCGACTGAGCCATTGTCGGGTGGTTGCCAGGAGCGATATGCTCCCATCCAACAATACAAAAAGCTGTGCGAGAGAAAAAAAAAGCGCGGGGCAGGGATGGTCAGAAGCTCCGTGTCTGAGGGGATCGGAGTCGAGGCTGTGGGGTAAGGGAGGCGGAACGTCAGCGCCTGACGGTCCCTAGTATGTCAATGACGTCGGTCGATAAGGTATTGTTCGATGCAAGCAGCTTAGAAGATGATGAGATAATGTGAGAATTTTTGACAAAAGAATAGAGTTGCCTAGAGTGTTGAAGTGTTGAAGTGTTGAAGTGTTGGAGGAGGGAGATGTGGGATGTGATTGTCCATGACCTCTAGCCGTGCCTCTAGGCGCCAAATCCCAAAACAACCAAATAACTAGAAACACATACAGAACAGACATCCAACAAAGTATTTGAATTTTGAGTAATATAAAATAATTAATACATGGGAATGATCATAGTACAGTCATTACAGCCAGAAGTAGAGAGCTTCTTAAGACATCTATCACTCGATAATAGTAATACAATATTCTGCCCCCCAAAGCCCTGGGCAGAACAGGTCCCCAATATCGCCGGCGCTATGACATGGGTGAGAGGTAAATACAAACGGATATAGAGTACATGATGATTTACATTTTTCAACCCGACTTCTTCGAGCTATCCTTGCTGGCATCGCTGTCAGCATCCTTGGTTTCCGTATCCTTGTTGGAGTCTTTGGAGTCTTTGGAGTCTTTCTTGTCAGTTTGGGATGACTTGGAGGAATCACTATGCTTCTCTGTGAGTCGATGCCAGACAGATTTCAGGAAACCTTCGTTTTTGGCAGCGTCATCGGCACTATCAGAAGCAGAGGGGCTATCAGGGTAGTTAGCACAAGAGCCAATATTCATCATGAACTGTTGCATCTTACCTATCCTTGTTGAAGTTCATTGTCCGCTTCGCTGTCTTATCGTTCATCTCGTCGGCGAGGACCTCCAAAATGGTGCGCTGGTTGCCTGTCAAGTACTTGGGCATGGCAACCTTAAATTCGACCTTAAGATCGCCATTGGGAGTGAAACCACGAGTGCGGCCATTCAGCTTCTTCATGCCCATTCCTGACAAAGTGATCCGGTCACCGGTACCCGTGCCGGTGGCCACCTTGACCTTCACTTGATTGTCGAGAGTCGGGATGGTCACCTCACCACCAAGGATGGCAGTGGTGAGGGGAATTGAGGCAGTGTAGAGAATGTCAGACCCGGAGCGGCTGAAGCGATGGTCTGGAGCGACTCGAATGGAGACGTAAAGATCACCAGGTTGGGTGCGAGCACCGGGTGGAACAGCTGTTCCAGTTGGTGGGGAGTCACCTTCGCCGGTCACACGTAGACGCATGCCATCTTCGACACCACCGGGAATGTCTACCTTGATAGTCTTACGCTCTCGGATCACACCATTTCCATTACAAGGGCTGCACTCTGATCCCCGGGGAACGGACATACCGGCACCTCCACAAGCGTCACACGTGGCAGCAACTTGGAAGCCCCCCTGCATGAGATGAACGCGGGTACCTGTGCCGTTGCACTGACGACATTGGGACCGCTTGGCACCAGACTTCAATCCGTCACCTTTGCAGGTTCCGCACTTGGTTAACGGCGTGATGACGATTTCCTGGGACGTGCCCTTCGCAGCGTCCATGAACGAGATGTTTGTTTGCACCTCAATGTCTTCACCGACCAAAATCTGTTCCTGGAAAGGGTTGCGCCCACCCCGGGGTCCACGGCGCGCTCCTCCGGTAAAGGCTCCAAAAAGATCCTCAAAGTTGATGTCGCCGGAAAAGCCCCCGCCAAAGCCACCGCCGCCAAATCCATGGAATCCCCCGGCACCAGAGAATGGGCTGCCGCCAGCGTTTGGATTGAACCCACCATTCTGATCAAAAGCGGCCGAACCATACCGGTCGTAGTTCTCTCGCTTCTGGGCATCGGATAACACTTCGTAGGCTGTCTGGGCTTCGGCAAACTTGTCTTTGGCCTGGGCGTCCTTGTTGGTATCAGGGTGGTACTTCTTAGCTAAGCCGTAGTAGGCCTTCTTTATGTCGCCGGCGGATGCTTTCTTATCCACGCCTAGGACCTTGTAAGGGTCGGAAACAGCCGCGAGAGGAGAGGTAGTGTGGAAGGCCTGTAAATTGGAGAAATTAGAGACCTGAACATTGACAGCCCGTAGAGACGACATACCCTAGCCGATATCACCAAAGATTCGTTTCTCTTGCAAACGCCCTCCCGGAGACGCCTAGCCGGAGAAGCAGAAACAGTTGCATGGTAGTTCCTTGTTTGGTTGGATGAGTGAACGCTATTGCCGGAAGTCTGCTTAGAATATTGTCGCTGGGTCCGCAACAGACGCGCGGGGAGAGCCGCGGCCTTGGGAAATGCCGTGGATGGATTCATGGATAGTAATAGCCGAACAACGGTTGGACGGCAGTGGTAGTTGCGAGGGTGAAGGGGGATAGATATACGCGGGGAAATGATCAAGAAAAAAAAAGAATGACAATTTGAACAAGAGAAAGAATGGTTTCAAGAGCACCAATGACGTTCCAAGCCAAGTTAAGCTACTCCCTGGATCACAGAAGCTTCGAGTCTTCGGCTGAGAGAAGTTTCTCGGAAAAATGTGTGGCCGGACGATGATGAAAGAGTTGCTTACCGAAGCAATAACGGGGTGCTCCGACTACGGAATTCCAGCTTCCACTCTACCCATTTGTATCTAATACTTATTGCTGTCCCTTTGGAGCTGTGCCACTGGCTGTCACGGTTCTTCACTATATCCCTTTTTATCTCCTTCACTCCATTGCCCGGGCATCCACCTCATACTCAAGGAGCATGCTCCGCGGCCAAACTCTCCCCTGGAGAGCTGTACTCCATCAAACGCCACGACCTCTCCTCCGACGGCCGTTTCTTGCTTCACCGAGATATAATGCAACCTTCCGATCAACACTAAGTTCAGCCCGCCTGGGTGACTCCCTTCCCTCGTCTTCCCGCGCCTTCTCTGCGAGCTCCATTCGGCGGAGGGAGAAACCCCCGCCAGATGACTCTAAAGACGGATCGGAAGAGAAGGAAGAGCACGAAACCAGTCAGAATGATAAGGAAACGGAACGGGCTCCTGAATCGCGGAGGAAGGGAGCAGACTCAGGAAAGAAGGTCCCTTCCGCAGATCAGGTAGCTCCCGCGCGGAAAAAAGACCGGTCATCCGATAAAGAGCGCGGAGTGGAAGAGGAAGCAAAGAAAGAAGCCAACGCATCAGATGGCAAGGGGAACTCGAATGACACACCTTCGCCCATCCCACCAAGTGATGGCGCGACCGACTCCAAACCCAGCGGTGCAAGCAGCGGTGGTAATAGCGGCAATGACGATAGTGGGAAGAAGGGCAAGAAGGCCTCTGGGGAAAAGGCTTTGCAAAAGCCGGCAGTTCCGGACGTTTACCCACAGGTAATGGCAATTCCCATCGCGAAACGCCCTTTGTTCCCCGGTTTTTACAAAGCGATTACTATTCGCGATCCGAACGTCGCTGTCGCGATCCAGGATATGATGAAACGAGGTCAGCCCTATGTCGGAGCGTTTTTGTTCAAGGATGACAACGCCGATGGTGACGTGATTGAGAAATTGGACGATGTTTACGATACTGGAGTTTTCGCTCAAATTACCGCCGCATACCCTCTCCGTGGGGAGGCTAGCGGTGTGACAGCTGTTCTCTACCCCCACCGACGTATCAAGATCTCGTCGTTACTTCCCCCTGGAGAGAATACCAAGGCCGCTACACCTCCACCAGCACCTACGTCAGAAGATAAGACGGCTGAGAAGCGAGGTGATGTAGTGGCCAGCTTTGAAGAAAGCGCACCCGAGCCAGCTCCCAAAGACCATTACGAACCGACATCCTTCCTGAAGAAACACCCTGTCAGCCTTGTCAACGTGGAAAACTTGGCCGAAGAGCCGTTCGACAAGAAAAACCCAGTTATCCGCGCGGTAACCAGTGAAATTGTTAATGTGTGCAAAGAGATCGCCACCTTAAATCCTTTGTTCCGCGATCAAATCTCGGCATTTTACACAGATCAATTCCCGGGAAACCTCAGTGACGAACCAGCCAAATTGGCTGATTTCGCTGCCGCTGTATCTGCCGGTGAGCTCCACGAGATGCAGGAAGTTCTTGAGACAATGAACATCGAGGAGCGTCTCCCTAAGGCACTTGTCGTTCTGAAGAAGGAATTGATGAACGCCCAACTCCAATCCAAGATCACCAAAGATGTCGAGGCTAAAATCCAGAAACGCCAGCGCGAGTACTGGCTGATGGAGCAAATGAAGGGCATCAAGAGAGAGCTTGGCATCGAGTCTGACGGGAAAGACAAGCTTGTCGAGAAGTTCAAGGAGAAAGCTGAAAAGCTTGCCATGCCTGAGGTTGTCAAGAAGGTCTTCGATGAGGAGATCAACAAGCTAGCACACCTTGAGCCTGCTGCATCCGAGTTCAATGTCACTCGTAACTACCTAGACTGGCTAACCCAAATCCCCTGGGGCCAGAAGAGCGTGGAAAACTTTGGCGTCAAGAACGCAGTCGGCGTCCTCGATGAGGATCATTACGGGCTGAAGGATGTCAAGGATCGTATTCTTGAGTTCATCGCTGTGGGCAAGCTTCGTGGAACCGTCGAAGGAAAGATTCTTTGCCTTGTTGGTCCACCCGGTGTTGGAAAGACTAGTATCGGCAAATCGATTGCTCGCGCTCTGAATAGACAATACTACCGGTTCTCTGTTGGTGGTTTGACCGACGTGGCAGAGATCAAGGGCCACCGACGAACCTACGTTGGTGCTCTCCCGGGACGCATTATCCAAGCTCTCAAGAAGTGTCAAACTGAAAACCCTTTAATCTTGATTGACGAGGTTGACAAAATTGGGCGTGGCCATCAGGGTGATCCGTCCTCTGCTTTGCTTGAACTCCTCGATCCCGAACAAAACAACTCGTTCTTAGACCACTACATGGATGTCCCTGTGGATCTTTCCAAGGTCCTTTTCGTCTGCACTGCTAACGTGACCGATACTATCCCTCGGCCATTGTTAGATCGTATGGAACTCATCGAATTGTCCGGCTACGTGGCAGATGAGAAGATGGCGATTGCTGAGAGATACCTCGCCCCCGCCGCTCGGGAGCTGACTGGCCTGAAGGATGTGGATGTGAACCTTGAACGGGATGCCATCGAGGAGCTGATCAAGTCGTACTGCCGTGAGAGCGGTGTCCGTAACTTGAAGAAGCAAATCGAAAAGGTCTACCGGAAGGCAGCATTTAAGATTGTCCAAGACCTAGGCGAGGATGTGATGTCTGAAGAGGCGGCTCTGACCGAAGCGGGCAAGGCTGCTCAGGAAGAGTCCAAGGAGCATGAGCCAGCTGATCCTGCGCAAATTCCGATTGAGCCAGAGAAGTCAACCACAGAGATTCCTCGGCTGGCCCTCAAAGTCCCTGACACTGTGCATCTCAGCATCGGCAAGGGAACTTTGAAGGATTACGTTGGACCTCCTGTTTTCACCGCGGACCGCCTGTACGACAAGTTCCCTCCTGGTGTCACCATGGGTCTTGCATGGACCAGCATGGGCGGAGCTGCTCTGTACGTTGAATGTATTCTGGAGAATGCGTTGAATCACAACTCGCGCCCTGGGCTCGAAATCACCGGTAACTTGCAAAATGTCATGAAGGAGTCCACTCACATTGCGTATTCCTTCGCCAAGTCTGTTATGGCGCGGCAATTCCCTGAGAACCAATTCTTCGAAAAAGCCAAGGTTCACTTGCACTGCCCTGAAGGCGCTGTTCCAAAGGATGGTACGTGAAACCTAAATGCGTTGGTTAATATTATAACAAGTCGGCGGCTAACCATTCCAACAGGACCCTCTGCCGGTATCACTATGGCTAGCGCCTTGTTATCTTTAGCTCTCAACCACTCTCTTGAGCCAACCGTTGCCATGACCGGAGAGTTGACTGTGACTGGTAAGGTTCTGCGCATTGGAGGCTTGAGAGAGAAGACTGTGGCTGCTCGTCGGGCTGGTGCCACGAAGATCCTTTTCCCTGCAGACAACACATCTGACTGGCTTGAGCTACCTGAGGTGAGTCATAAATCCATCCATTTCTAGTGATTATCTTAGCTAACTGTTTTATCTAGAACATCAAGGAGGGTATCGAAGGTCACCCGGTGAACTGGTACTCCGAAGTGTTTGACCTTCTTTTCCCCAGTCTCGACCAGGAGGCTGCCCGCACCATCTGGCAAAAGGCATTGGCCAAACCCAAGAAGGGTAGCGAGGAGGCTAATGAGGAGTAGCAAGGTGACCTTGTTTAGTTTGGGGGTCCATTTTGGGTCATGTCGTATATACCTGTTTGTGTTTTTACGTTGTATAGCTTTTTGTGTGATTTACTGTATACATGGCGTCTTTGTCTTCCGACACGGAATGCATGGTTGGAGTTGAAGGACTGTTAGTAGACCTTTTTGTTCCCATGTGAGATGTATGGACTAGAGCGAGAGCCAAAAAAAAAGATAACTCCACTCAAAACAGGGGGCGTTCTATAGTAAAGTACATCTGTATAGTAACTATATAGTGATATTGCGAATAATGCAAAAATAATGCAAAGACTCACATGGATTGCCATATATCGAGTAATATCAAAATCTAGGGCTGCTGTCGTGTCATATAGATTGACGCCAAAATAAACAGGGCGTGAATGGAGCCCCCAATCAGGCATAAGGGTCAGGCCGCAACGCATCCTCGAATTTTGATCTGTGCGCCGTTCGATGAATCATATCTTTATTCTATTTTTCTTCTCCCTCACCCTTGTGTCCCTTAGAAGGGCTTTTGATTGATCTCCTGCAAGGTCCTTTTGCCTCCAGACATTCGAAGCCTTGCAGCGGAAGCATCTCATCACCGCTATCAAACGGCTGCAGGCGATTCCTTAGAGGAAAAAAAAAATTTAGAGGGAAAAAAAAAAAAACCAAACCACTTATATCTAAGAAATTTCATCTTGACCGACATCTCTCTTCCCCCTTTTGCACCCGCCTTTTTTATGAGTTTGTGCTGGGCCGGTCTCCCAGCCTCGTCCATTGCAGCCCGACGTTGTGCGACACTTGGACGTTGAACCTCGACGTGAATCTTCCAACTCTTCAACCTCGAAAGGGAAAAAAAAGACACTACTTGGAACTGGTGGGACGAAAACCCGTGTCAGTGTGTCAGTGCGACACCAAACTTCCCTGCCTCCTTGACCCTGTCTCAATTCTTATGGACATCGGAGATTCGGCCAGCGGGGTGTTCGAGTCGTTCCTTGCACGACAGAGCGGCTTGCCGTATGGCCATCTCTGTTCCCAACTCCTGTAGCCCGACGCGGCTGGCTTTTCTGGACGACAAAGGCGGAAATCCGCCAAAGCAGAGCATGTGGCACCGGTTGGGTTTGCGAAAACTATGGCAGGGCCGCGACGATCATCGAGACACGTCTGCCGGGGAGAGTCAAGATGAGATTTCTCCCCGTCCTTCTTCTGACAACTCCCGCAAACAAGACAACTTGACACGTCGACTCTCGCGAAAAGTCGGCGTTCTACCACGAACCACACCCTTTAAGCGACAGAGTTCCGATCTCGAGCGACTGGCTCCTCGGGAACCCGATCACCGCCGTGCCCTCTCCGCCGACCGTCGCCCCTTAAGTTCCCAGAGAAGCAGGTCTCCACCGCCAACCGTGGGCCCCAGACAGTCCGCGCCCGAGGTTCAGTGGCTCGGCCCGGCTCCCACAACCACGGTCGATGACGCCCCCGAACCAGAATTGGAAACGAACGATGCCCATGAGATTAACGATGTCTCCGAAAATTCGAACCCCTACCCCGAAATGACGCCGGATAATTTCGACGCACCAGAGGAGGAGGAGGATGACCACACAATCGATCTGGATATGGAACTGGAACAACGGTGGATTTTGAATCTGAGCATGCACTTCCGAGATGGGTCAGAGCGGGAGAAATTCTTTGTGACGTACGCGGAGACACCGAACCGATGGCGCCGAGTAACGATTTCCTGCGATTACCACGATGCACCACCATATTCACTGGAGCGGGAACTGAAGGAACTGCGGTATCAGCGAGACAAATGTGCACGGATCTATGAATCCATTCGCGAGTCCCTTCTTGCGATCCAATTCTATGAAGGTGTCACGAATCTCAGGCTCGAGACGAGCGATGGCCGTTTACACGTTCATGTGACGGAGGACGTAAACGAAACAATCCCATACCCTCCCATTTCCAGCATCAGGCATTTGGTCAACGCTCCTATCATCCCCGAGGACTCGTTGCACTTCGAATCTCATTTATCCGGCTTTGTTTACAAAATAAACCTGGACGGACGTTTCTATATCAAGAAGGAAATACCTGGTCCCGACACCGTGGACGAGTTCCTCTACGAGATTAACGCTTTGCATGCGCTGAAAGACCGCCCAAGCGTGATCCAGGTGGAAGGAATTGTGATCGATGATTGGCGAGGCGTCGTCAAGGGCTTGCTAATTAGCTATGCAGAAAAGGGCGCACTGGTTGACATTCTGTACGAGCAACGCGGGAGAACGAGCTTTGCACGACGCGAGCGATGGGCAAAGCAGATTGTCCAGGGTCTCTGTGAGATCCATGAATCAGGCTACGTGCAGGGCGACTTCACACTCGCCAACATTGTGGTGGATGCGGACGACAACGCCAAAATCATTGACATCAACCGTAGAGGATGCCCAGTGGGGTGGGAGCCCCCGGAAATTGCCGCTAAGATCGAGAGCAACCAGCGCATCTCCATGTATATTGGTGTCAAAACCGATCTTTTCCAACTGGGTATGACGCTGTGGGCATTGGCGATGGAGGAGGACGAACCTGAACGACAACCGCGACCTCTTCGACTAGGCGATGACGCGAAAATTCCAGACTATTACCGACGGATAGTGGATATTTGTTTAAGTCCAACTCCGCGACATAGGCTCTCGGCGAAGGATCTTCTCTCTATGTTTCCCCCACTGCCGGAAGCACGGGTATCGATACCTGTTCAGTCACTAGAGACCATTACCAATGATTCTAGGAACTTGCCAATTAGCAACTGGGCTCAGCCTCAGCCTGCTGGGCTTGGACTGACATCGCCAATGGGTATGATACAACAAGATGATCATTATTATCCCCAAAAGGAGTTTTCGGGAAATCCTTATGGTGATCTGCAACACCCCATATTCTCTGAAAACCACGACCTCGTCAAGCGATCAACAATAACTCTCGCAGAATCCAATGGAAACACGGGATTCCCATCTAAGCCATCTTCTTCCTCTACATTGAATCACCACGAACCTCACAATCCTACCGAGTACATGGACTTTTCCAGCCATTTCAATGATGGCTCGTCACCCTGCCTACCGTCTGACAATCAGAAACCGGAAGCCACCCCAATTTCTCAGACAAGATCGATGGGCAATGGCTTCCACAACCACCCAGTGGAGCTACCAGCCCTCCCAAATGAGCCTGTCTATCTCGAAACGGCCCTCATGAATAATCAGCAAGAGACGCCTGATGAGCTGATCTATAATAATTCCCTCGCTTTTCTTGGCTCTACAGTCACCGCACCTCTACTTTCGCCCCCAGTCAGCACATCTCTTCTGGAGTCCCAGAAACAGGAGGCTCTGAATCGACCAAGCCTAAAGGCTGTCAATGACGAGGGTGATCTTGAAACATCAGCTTTGCCCATCAACCCTACTTTGCGTGACTCTGGTACATCAATTGGCCCTCGGGACATCCCATCTTCAACCAAGCATACAAAGAAAGACGGTGTGGATCAGCCATGTGCAAAGGCCACCAATGACAAAGATGATCTTGAATCCTCATCTTTGCCCCTCAGCCCTACTTTCCGTGATTCTGGGAGTATTATTGGCCTTCAGAACGCCCCACGATCAGTGAAAGCTTCTCCTATCAAGCCGCCAAAACAGAAATGCGCAGATTTGTCGTGCGCAGACGTCGAAACCAACCCTAAATTTACTGGGCCATCGCCCTCATCCTCATGTCTGTCTCTCTCGGAACTACCTATCAACCCTACTTTCCGTTCTTCTGGAACCCCCGTCGACGCCCTGGGTACCACTCCATCGCTGAACCCTTTGCCTGTTAAACCGTCAAGGCAGGATAACGTGGATCAACCACGTGCAAAGGCTACAACCTATATCAAGCCCATGCCTACAACACCATCAGATGCGACATCTTCCCAACCTCTCCCGGCACCACCTATTAATCCTACTCTAGCTCGCTCTGGACCTTCACTCCAGCTTCCGAGCGCCCCGCAATCAGTGAAATCATCTCCTATCCAGCCGCCAAAGCAGACTGATTCAACATCACCATTCGCAAACTCCGATATTAAACCCAAGTATACTAAGCCATCACGCTCAACATCAAGTTTGGCCCGTTCGGAATTGCCTATCAGCCCAACCTTCCGTTCTTCCGAGACTTCCATCAACACTCCAAGTGCCCCTTCATCACAGGGTTCTTCTCCTACTGAACCACCAAAGCCGGAGCGTGCGATTATGCCACGCGATAACGACCTCACACCCACATCTCCGTCAACACCGTCTCGATTCTCTTCAATGCACATTTCGAGCCTTCGTCACACCGGGGCTTCCATTGGCTCTCTAGGTACGCCATTCGCAACAAGTCCATCTGTCGTTGGAATTGGACTGTTAAGGCGGCCTTGGGAAACCCCATCTGCAAATACCTCGGATGTCAAATCCGCATCGACAATGTCATCAGGGTCCTCATCCCTCGGAAACTCTCGGACTTCAAGGAAGCCAGAGAGTCCCATTTCTCCACTCAAAACATACCCCCTCGAAGCCCAGAAGAACGAACTTCTAGCCCAGTCCAAGCCAAAGATGGCCGATATCAAACCTGTACGAACAAATCCACTGAACTCCACCTCAAATTTGCTGGGTTCAAAACTGCCCATCAGCCCTGCCCATCCAAATTCAAAGCCCAGTTCCACTTATGCCGAGGTTGAGATGGCACGAGCTGTACAGGGCCCATCTTCAAATCAGGTCAAACCGAGCAGTTCGAGCCAGACACGTTCTCCCTCGAATTGAATCTACTCACCAATCCATCCTCGACGAACAACTTCGTGAAGCCCTACATGGGCAAATTCACACCTCGAACCAACGCAAGGTCACTAATATTTTTACCAAAACAATCTTGCTAAATTGGCCGCCACCCACGACGCCACGACCCATCTCTCCGAACGAGCCCCATATTCGGGGCCGAGCACTCGATACCCTTTTGATTTGCTCTGCTTGTACAGTTTATGCCTCGTCGTTTGCCTCGTGTTATTCAGCTTTTGGAAGCATTTATACCGATGGCGGGCGAACCCCTGGAGTCCTAAAAAGTCCTTTTTTTCTTCTTCTTTGCATTTTGGCGGATTTTTAATTGGTTTTTGTTCTGGTAGCTTTTTCCTTTGTTTTCCCTATCTCCTTATCTCCTTTGTGATGCCCTTTTCTTGTTCTCTTGCTGTCTATTCTATGATCTATCTGTTTTCTCTCAGCGGAGGCCCTCGTTCTGCGTTCTGGTGTTCTCACCCGGAAGTCGATGTATATTGATGGGAATTTTTTTATACCTCTTCTTGTCTGACAGGGCTGTATTATTTTTTTCTTTTTTTTTTTCGTTATTTGGCAATGCAATTTTTGGCTAGCAGTGGCTTTCGCATTCTAACCGTAAATAGGCCCTGATGTCTCCTTTCATGGAGAAATGACTTCTTTATGCTTAATCATAGACAATGGATTCTCCTCATTTGGTAACCAAACAAGATTCAAAACTCTCCCGCCAAGGCTCTACACTTGACCCTAGCCCTCGTCCAATCAGCACAATCTTGCACTCGAGTGGTTTAGCCTTATCCTCTGTGTCTATGGGCTCCGCATCTCGAATCTCGAATACATCCCGCACGGCTTGAATGATCCTGCTTGTCCCGTCATTCAGGATCAGTATACCCTTTAACCGATGAACCTCGAAGTCTACAGGATGTGGCTCGGATGAGTCTGATTTCGTGGGCGCAGGGCATGTTGTATCCCATAGAACAGAGCGCAGCCATGCATCCACGCAGTTGACCTTATCTGCCGGGATAGGAGGAGTAACGATCGCAGTGGTAGAAATTGCCTGGTAATAGTCAGAATCACGACAGCATGCCTTTCCTCGTTTGGAACAAGCAGAAAACAGAAGACAATATAACATACCGGATCCATATGGCTATGTCCCTTCTTACTGAAGTCCAAATCCGCCAAGTGATCGTAAGCATGCAAATCTAGCACAACACCCTCAATCTGCGGCGTCCGACTATGATCCGTCACATGAATCTTAGCCACGCTGTTGATAGAGGCAACACGATCTTGCACAGCCTGCAGCTCTTGCTCCGTAACCAGATCCGTTTTGTTGAGGATCACCACATCTGCATGCGAGATCTGCATATGCGCCATAGACAGAACAGGGCCAGAACCGTGGTCGTGGTTCACGTCATGCGACTCGGCCTTCTCTTCAGGGGCCGGTTCGTCCAGCAATCGCGTGATGTTCTTTGCGTCGACGAGAGTGACAATTCCATCTAGGTAGATAGAGCTACCGAGCCCTTCGTCCATCCAGAAGATCGGGGCGATGTTGCCTGGGTCGGCTAGACCGGTTGTCTCTAGAAGGATGTAATCGAAGGTGCCGCGGCGTTCCATCAATGACTCAATGGCCATCACGCCTGTGTCTTTCACGGAGCAACAGATGCAGCCATTGCCGACTTCCATCCATTCGGTCACTTCTTGGCCGCCTTGATTTACTGTCATTGGTTTTTCAATGTCCATTGCTTTGTGATATAATGTTAGAATGTAAGTTTTTAGTCCATTTGGTTGGACACCTTACAGTCACCAAATTCTGCAACCGTATTAGCGATGTATATCATATCACAGTCAGGTGTAATAGACGAACCATTCATGATCACGGCAATTTTCTTGCCGTGTTTTTCTGTCAGGATATAGTTCAACAGGGTCGTTTTCCCCGCTCCCAGGTACCCTAATCAGTGTATCAGTCTCATGTTATGACTTAGCTCAATATGCACTCTATTCAATCATACCAGTAACCAGCGTTATAGGCACTCGCGCTGTTGGTTCTTCATCTATCGATGTTTGATCTGCCGGTATTGCAGACACATCGATAAGCTCCGGAGGAGCATCCTCATCTTCAAAATTGGCAGACATACTCTCCGTGTTATTTGAATGTTGTGTAAATATTAGAGAAGAACACAAGAGTCCGAAGAAACAGAAAGCTCGTAGATGCGGCGGATGACGTTGTTTCCCAAAATAGACCTTAGGGCACAGGGCTCGGGCGGTCAGCCGTTGTTATGTTGATGGTTGTTATCTTCAGCGTCGATGCTTGCTCCCAACACTCAACCTTTGCTTTCAGTAACACGATTTAACAGGGCGTTTAGGGGCCATTCACTCTTTTATTTATTTCTCGATTTTCTCGTTTCAACAAGCGCCCTCGTTACGCTACCATCATGACTGCTGCGGGAGTCTCTCCGTCAAGCTCCCCGCGGCTTCCCAGTCCTCCTCCGTTTACTGAGGTTCAAATTGGGCCTCAGTCGCCGTCGGTTGGCGAATCTTTTGGCAATGATGCAGACCTGCTTGGTGGTGCGATAGGAGAAAACGATGGCTCGACGCGCAGAATCCGGCCAGGGACCAAATCCGCCAACATGGGCCTGCCGGCGATTCCCTTAGAGCAAGTTAGTTGCTTCCAGCTACGTGCTTTAGACATTACTGACAAAGTTCAGATAAATTCTCCATTCCAACTCCAGGAACACCTCAAAGCCCAGTACCATAGGCTTGCGCCCCGGTACACTGAACTTATGGATAAGTACGATCTGCTTATGGAGAAGTACGATGTGCTTATTTGGGAGTACAATGAACTGAAGCGCAAATCATCTGACAAGGCGGACCCGAAGTACGATGTGCTTATGGAGGAGTACAATGTGCTTTTGGAGGAGTACAATAAGCAGAACCCCGACGAATTCGCCATGGTGGACCGGACAAGCGAGGTTGCGGAAGAGCCGATAGAACCCTCAGAGATCAAAGTTGCTAAAGAGCCGAGAAAACCTGCGAGCGAGGTTGCGAATGAGCTTACCAGACCCCCGAATGGGTTCGAGGAAATTGGTTGGAAATACGAACTGTGCCGCTTCTTTACTCTAGAAGTTAATCGTCTGGTCGAGGGCTTTTTTGCTGAGAGTCCGCCATGCTCGTCGCAGACTTGTCCCGAGATGCGAGTCAACGATTGGCAGTATATTTGCGCGGGCGCGGGGCACGATAGAGCCAAATATTGCTGCGCTATTGACTATTGCTGCCATACTCTGGATTGGGCCATGAATATTCTCACCTCGGAAACTTTCGACAAACGACTTGTATTGCCAAGTCATGACAAAATCAAGAAACCTCTGGAAGATATCTTCCGCCGCCTCTACCGTTTCTTCGCACACGCGTGGTTTCGGCACCCTATTGTGTTTTCAAAGGTAGAAAGGAATGGCGGTCTGTACGTCTTTTTCAAGACCGTTTGCGTTCACTACAACCTTGTCGCGGACTACACAATCCCTCTTAGGGCCGGAGGACCCGATGAAGTCGCAGCAGCCAAGAAAAGGAAGGAGGAAGCCGAGGGAAAAGCACCCAAGGAAAAACCTGTCAACAGCAACCGCTTCACTATTCTACGCAAGGAAGGTGAAAATCCATTCGGTACCGCAACGGAGAGTCAGGAGCCGGCGCTCGTCACTAGCGCGACTACCCGTCGCCATAAACACAGTCCTTCAATGGGATCGCGCGTTACACCTATCGCGGAGGATGCGGAGGATTTGGAAGAGATTACGCCATCGCCATTGCGTGAGCCCCTGGAGCAGTCGCCCGAACCGCGGCCTGTTTCCGTTTTGGAAATACGGACTAGAGAGCAACCTACTGTCGCGGATGAGCCACCTATCGATGTGGGAAACCCCTCTGAAGAGCCAGTTGAGGAATCCCAGGAACAGCCACCGCAAGAACCCTATGAGCAGCTATCTGAAACTCCTGAAGACCAGGAAAAAATTGAGCAAGTTGGGCAGACTGTGCAGACTAAGGGACCCTTCTCCGAGGAGTCAGCTACAGACTCAGAATCGCCCATCGAGGAGCATGGTACGAAAGACGATGAGAATACAGCTTCCTATGAAGAGGCAACTCCTGCTGAAAAGCCCGAGGCAGATACTGAGGTGTTACAAGAGCCTTCCGTTGCCCCTGGAACCAAGGACGAGCCAGAGAAAGAGGAGTCTTGACATCAACACCCTCTCGAACCTTTCACGCCAATCTCACCCTGATGATAATTGACCGTTTGTATGTATTCTTTATATTTCCCTTTTTTTTCTTTTTTACCCTTGCGATCAACGATGAGTCGCAATTCTTTAGTTAGTTACCAGATATGTTTTTTTGTAATATAGTTCATTCAGGATATTGTTTATGGCCAATGTCAATGATACCCATTCTCCTGTCCTTTCTCGATATATTCATGGTTAAAATACTTCACAAATAGCACTAATTTCTTTATTATTTATAGCAATTATTTATAGCCTAGATAGCTAATAAGATCCTACCTTCTTTCTCTACTAAATTTCTAGAGCTTCGGGAGCGAATTGGTAGCATGGCACTCGTTTACATGCCGGCTCCCGCACGGAAACCTGTCTATCATTGGGTTGATATCGCTCTCATCCCTGACAAAGGACTGTCACCATGGAGCTGCTCATGAGAGATTTCATTAATAATGGACCTCTCTAAGACGTACACGTGTCGGTATTGTAGCGATATATATGAGGTGAGCAGCTTATCTCGAAGGCATGTCAAAAGTACTATAAAAGCACATCAATTCTTTGGACTACCCAAGCTTTGATTGAGCTACTTGAGTCGATCCACGCATACATAACAGACACCCAGAGCCCAGATCGTGCATTATATCTAGGTACTCCCTAGGCGATTGGATCTGGGTAGACCCGCCAAGAGATGTAGGGGCCATGTAGCTAATGCCTGCCACTCCAGCCAAGATCGCCTCTGGGGGGTCTAGCAGTTTAGCGGATCCTCTCCGGCGAGAGAGACCGAACGATATCGACTCCAGGAGCGGAAGGCGTGGCGATCCCAGGGCCTACGGACGTACGAATCGGGCCCAGTTGCATCTATACATACACGAGTGCGCCCATAGTGCATGGGAGGAGGCCTGATTAAACCTTGCCCCATGGCAGAACACACATGGTACCGAGAGCAAAGCCGACTCCGATCCATGGGAGGAGGGACTTCGCCGAATAGGTCGAGAATCACGGGTTGGATGTCGGCGACCTACACCATTATTATATGTTGTTAGCTAATTCCCCTTGGACGGGACTAGCATGGAAAGCTGGTGGGAGAAGTATGAGGACGCACGATGGTGTTGTCCAATGCGAAGAGAAACGTTGTCGAGATCATGGAGGCGTATGCAATGGCCCACTACATGTCAATTAGCTGCCAATTTTACTCCACAAATAGTGGTAGAGCGATACAGTACCTTCCATCCATGAATTGGACGAGGCGATGTCTCCTTAGGGACGTCATTCTCGCTAGAGTCGGTGCTAGTAAGGATACCATTGCTACCTTGTTTTGCTGGGTCCGCATCCATGGCAGGCATGATGAAAGGGGAGTAAGTATTACAGATTGTTCGTACTATACGAGAATTCACGAAAGAACCATTGACGGGGCGTTGCTGCTTCTATGGGTTGATTTTATATAGAATGCCCCAAGGGGCAGTTAGGGCTCCGAGCGGCCGCTCCAACTCCGTGCCTTGGCGCTTCGTTGGCCGCCCCAAGTCCGTATAAGCTCACCCTCATGCGTCACTCTTTGTTGTGATGTCCATTCGCCTTCTTCGACGTCACCATCTTCACCTCTGACTTGTGAGCTGCCATTCCCTCAGGAATCCGTCGCGAATGGGCACGCAGATACCCCTGGAGCAGCCCCCGATAGTCCTGCGGCCGGTACGGGACGAACCACTCCTCAAAAACAGTCTTCTTCCGACGGGGATTTAGGCCAAGATCTACCTGAGCCCGCCTGAGCCTAAGCACCCTCATAAAAGCAGCGGCAGCTCAAATAGGAAAGCCCCACCCGCCAGGGAAAATCCGGTACGTATAGGTGCATGTAGATTAATCCATGGTGAAGGGGATGATCTTGATATCTGATAAGCGCTTATCGACATCTTGCCCGACATCACCGGAAAACCATCGGAACCTTCCCTGATCCACCACAATATCCCATATCCAACACCGAAATGTCACCTCTTAAAGCCGCCACGACACCAATCTATTTTGGCTCCTTCATTGTTACACCACAGGTAAATGTCTCATAACCATAAAAACCCCCAGTCTCCTCAACCAACACCAACCAGTGGTCATTATAGCACAGAACCAGCCATAGACACAAACAAACACAACGATTAACATGACTAACCCTAGCACATCAACATAACTAACAACTTACTTCCAAACCTCAGGTCTTCTACACAACCCCCCTAACCTTCGCCCTGGTAAACCTGAAACCAATCCTCCCGGGCCACGTCCTAGTCTCCCCACGTCGCGTCGTCCCACGCGTCATAGACCTCACCCCCGCCGAAACAAGCGACCTCTTCCTAACAGTGCGGCGTGTGGGCCGCATGGTCGAGCGCGTATACGGTGCCACGAGCTTGAACATCGCCATTCAGGACGGCGTGCACGCCGGCCAGAGCGTGCCACATGTCCATGCGCATATCATTCCGCGCAAGGCGGCTGATCTGGATCATGCCGGTGGCACAGATGCCATTTATGACTTGCTTGATGGGGATGAGGGAGATTTGGGAAGGGTGTTTAAGAATACCGTTCCTACGGAAGAGGGTAATCAGTCGATTGAAGTTGGGAAGGGAAATGCTGTGGATTCGGGGAGGAGGTCTAGGTTCCCGGTTGTGGATAATGATGCGCGCAAGCCTCGTGGTGAAGAGGACATGAGGGCTGAGGCTGAGACATTGGCGCTGGAGATGGAGAATGAGCCTCTTGATTAATTGGGTCTGTGTCTTGGATATGAAGGTCCAGGGCAATTGTATACATATGATTCTAATAGAGAACAGATATGACAGTTCACCAGTAAGGGAGGCGCTTGAAGAAGTCGTGGACGGCCCCGCTGCTCAGGTCATTGGTGGCCTGTTAATAGATCAGGAAGGGGACATTGTCCTACACCACAATATCGTGCATATCTGGGAAGGCGCTTCGAAAAGCTATTCCGGACTTTGATGGTCTTATTCTTGAACACTGGTTAGATATTCCTCCAATTCTCGGGAAGGAGGACGTCGGCGAGCATCAATATAATTATCTTGTCGATCACCAAACAGGCTAAGTTGCGTGCAGGAGGTCACAAGCAGAATTCCTCACTCTTGTCATCGTCTCGTTGTCGGGCTAGTACTCGAGCTATAATGTGGGCTCTGAACTATCAGGTGCCTCCGTTAGGGTATCTTGATCCTCGACCACATCTAGTTTGAACCGGCGAAGGGCCGCGTTTCCGTATGTGGATTGGGTTTCACTTGACGTCGCGGTATTTCCTCTACCGAGGTTTCAATGGCTTGGGGTTTTTTCTTTGGGCCATCCGAGGAGCTCGTCACAAACACATAGAAGACCTACATAAGTCGTCCTCAATAGAACTTTTTCGAAATCTTCAAGAGAGTTAACTTCATTTCGGTGTAGCTTCGTATCTCGTGTCAGACTGGATTCTGTATAAGTCTTCCGAAAGGACAGTGGTGTTTTGATATCGGCCACTCTCCTGTGGCTAAATGAGACGAACTTTGAGAGTAAGATCGACTATGGTATAAGCACAAATAACCAATGTATGTTCCCTCCCCGCTCTCTTAAAAAAGCGAGGTAGAACGACACGTACTTACCAGGCATCAAATATAGTGAAAATGAAATAATACGCCTAAAGCGTTTCAGAAATCATGTGTTCTCGTAACTCGTCCTCTATGGTATCTAAAATACCGGGGGAAAAAAAAAGAAATGCAAAGATAAAAATGAAGAAACAAACGCCGAAAACGCATTGGGTCTCAGTGCATGCATGTCCCATCACCCATTTCCTGCGATAACGCGTGAAGCGCATGCATATCTATGCTTTGTTCGGTCTCCCCAGAATAACCTCATCGGCCCATTTCTGAATCGGTTCCAACTGAATGCGTTCCCTGACATGGATGAACTCAGTGAGATCAACCTTATGCACGCGCTCATATTCAACCATCTGCAACAGCAGCTCCATCTTGTCGATATCATGCACGAATATGGCCTCATCAGTCGTGTTCGCCTCGTACTCCTCAAAGATTTCCTTGATTTCCTGGCCCGAAAGAGCGCCTCCAGGGACCTTGCCGAGGAGGGTAGTGGTGATGTAGTCCATAACGGAGGCCTCGCGACGAGCCTTCTCGGGCTTAGTGACGGGGTCGACTGGAGTGATATCGCCGACAAGCGCCTCGGCCATGTCATGGATCAAGGCCATCTTTATGCAGCGCGGGATGTTGATCTTCTCTGCCAGGGACGGCGGGGCCATCATCGTCATGATCGACATGCGATACATATGGTCAGAGATTGACTCGCCATGATCGATGCCGAAGCGGCGCCAGCCTTCGCGCTTGGTAGTCTTAAGGCGCTCGATCAAGTGGAAGAAGGGGACAGGTGACGTAGAGTTCTCCTCTGGACGGTACGGGAGGGTAGAGAGCACTACAGATATCAGCTTTGCGGGGCCTAAGAAGAGGGGTTTGAGGCTTACCCGTCTCGGGGGTCCATGTAGAGTTGTCGGAGCCCATGGCTGATTCTTTGGAGAAAGAGAGAATGGCTGAGAGAAAGAAAGAAACACAACCAAAGAGGGTAACTGCGGGAAACAAAAAAAAAAAACAAACTACAACCTTGGAACCAGCGCGGGACTGGCTGGTATAGGCTGCAAACAGTGCAAACTTTTGTTATCTATGTTTACTCTCCGCCGCCTGTTTGCTAAAGTCCCCTTGGACACAGGATGGCTGCGACAAGGCCTGTTCGGCCGAAACCCCTGGACTGGCCGGGTCCCTCACATTTGGATGTGTTCATTCGCAACCTGAAGCTGTTAAAACTAGATCAACGCGAGGATTGGCCCGGTATATCCCTCCGCGCCTTGACCTCGACATCACAGAACCAACGACACCGAACCCGACTGATAGAATGGGCCCTGTACCACCTCTACGCAATTTGGGATCCGGAGACCGCGCAAAATGTACAGTTACTGAATGGCCAGCTTCGAAGTTTCTGAACTTTACTGACATCCCCTGCAGAAACTCCGGCCCTTCTTCCCCCCGTTAGAACCTCTACAGTCTGTTAACCTCCGCGCGGCCTTGTTTCGGTGTCTGGGCGAATTGAAGAAGAATGGCGATCTGGGAAGGGAGATTATTCTTCGCAAAACCATGCTGGACGATTGCAAGGGCGATAAATTCGAGGAGCTGCTCGCTGGCTTCTCCGCCGCCGTTCTCCGTAGAGTTGTGGCGGTGTCCGCGGACCAGACGCTTTTGAATCCCGCCATGGTACTTTCGACTACGACGGCCATGACCCTAACCGACTATCAGAATCTCCTACCGCTCATTCTTGCGCACCAAGTATCTCTCGGTTCTGTGGGAGAACGCCATGCCCGAGTTAGAGAGGCGTATGATCGGTTCTCACAGCTGCTAGACGATAAAAAGGTCGAACTGACCGAACGTGCGAATCAAGGATCAAGTGGTTGCTTGAATGATACGCAGGGCGAGTCGGAGAGCTTGGTGCGTGAGTTACAAACAAACTGGCTGGGCAGCGAAGAATGGGCCACCGCACTGCTCAAAGGTGGATCACAAAGCAGCACTGATGCCTTTCTGGAACTCCCTTTCTCTGCGGCATGGATGCGAGCAAAGGAGTCAAATGTAGACAGTCTCAGCGGTGGGTTGAAGCAGGACCTGGTCCTTGATTTGGAGGCTCGGGTTCTACACCAAAAAAGTCGACTACGCAAGTGGCATGAATACAACAAGTCCCTCTCAAAGAAAAGAGGCCCCAACGAAATGAGCACAGCCTCGCCTAAAGAACCACGTGTGTTATTCCGGGATCACCAGTCTCTCACAGTTGCTAGTATATCCAAATCCGTTCGCCAACCCGGGGATCGCGGGCGGACGTTGAAAGGGCCAGAGAAATATCTCCTATCCTCTGTAAATGAGGCCCTATCCCGTATCAACGGCAAATCTCGCGCCAAGCCTGCAGTTTCCACACCGGAGGTTAAAACGAGCAGCAAACTACAATTCAGAAGCTCCTTGGAGATTGTCAGCTCGCCACCAACAGTGGCTGAAGATTACCACACCCCAGGTCATCCAACAGACTTGGAAACCTCAGGGTTCCATCAAGATCCTGAGCCCAAGCACAAGCCACATCCAGAACCAGAATACACCCCCTCCTCCTCCTCCCCCCCAATCGTCC
>LACB01000326.1:0-31476 GCA_030142185.1 Penicillium thymicola
CGATCCTGCAGATCTTCTTGGCTGCAGTCACTTTTTTACCCCCGTTGGGTCTGTCAGAAAGATCAAAGATCGGAAAGGTACCGGGTGCCTGGATTATGTAGAGGAAAAAAAGCTTTTTTTGGCCATCCAAGAGCAGGAATTTTGTTTATAAAAAACTTGACCAAGAAAAAAAGGAGCGTGGGTCTAGACGATCATAGTTGCATTCGGCCACTTAGCGGCTTCAGCTTAGGCCAAACTGCCGAACTTATCGGGTAGAACGGATGTTAGCATGAGCAACTTCCCAAGCAATTAGTAATTTAAAACACTTGTATCAAGTTGATTATTATATTATGTTGTAGGCAACTATGTAAATCCTCAATCCTCTCTTCCTCACTCGGAAATGATTGAAGCAGACAGCTCCGGAGTTCATCTAGGGTGCCACCGCCTCACGTCATTATGAATCAAGCCACACCGGAGGCTTGCATGTCATTTCCAAGTTACTATATTAAGGACTATAGGACTATATTTAAGGACTATATCAGTACAGTATATATCATGACCAAGCGGATATGATATTAACACTTGATGTACATAGGTACATCATACCATATAGGTACACTTCAATGCTGGAGTGGGGATTAGGCATCTATGCTGCACAACGTAACTAGTTAGCACCCACTAGTTACATAACTATAGAATATGAGGACCTGTGAAACTGACGCCGAAAATGACCACTTTTGGGGCCAGAAACGGCCGTCTTTCCACCCGTAACTTTGGAGGGCGAGCCGGCGCTTCACCGCCCACCGTCCAGTACCATCACTATTTTGCACCCCCGGGGCCACCTAGCGCCGTCAGTCATCATCTTCCGGCCGTGATGTTTGGCGCCCATCATCACCTACAAACATTTCCCATCCAAACTTATTTACCATTCCAGGGTTACTCTATTGATTATGTCTTTCGAGTCGCATTCCCCGGAAGCACTTCGCGCAGCTCTCACAGCGCTTGGGAATGCACTCGGTGACGAAAAGTACGCCCTTGTCGGCGGCAGTGCTTGCACAGCTCTAGGCTCCCAGCGAGCAAAACAAGATATCGACTTGTTGTCATTCGTGGCCAAACTCCTGCTACGAGAAAGCTGCTGCGCAACTCCCCCGACTTTGAGGTTGAACCAAGGACATATCACACATTTTACAGGGCCGCTGAACCTGTGGAGATCGAGATCCTCGCGCCTCCTGCTTTGTTCCAGGAAACGTTCGTGAAACGACCGAAGTGATCACAATCGGAAACATGAAGGTTCTAAAGCCGGCATTGCTTCTGAATGCAAAATGCGGTTCCATTGTCAGTCGGGCCAGTAAAGCTAAGAAGGGAACCGATGCTCAAGATATTATTTTCCTTCTTGGTTACTGCGCTGAAAACCCTGCCGAACTTCCAAAGGGCTCTGAGGTTCCAAACGCGAGCAAAGACTTCGTTGAAGCATTCATCCGGAAGTACGGCGCCGAGGACTCTTGGATCAGAGCTGGCTATGACCTGCAAATGGGTTTGTTGCATCTTATTCGGGTTTACTCAGCACTGATATTCACAACTTATAGGCTGTTTTACAAGGAATTAGTATTTCTCGAAGCTCAATGGAACCTTTCAATTCAAACAAGTGGTGGAACGAGTCGTTTTCCGATGACGATACTTATCCTTTTTCTAGCCTTTGCTTAGCAGAATGAACAATATTCTTCCCTCTCAGAATTTCCTGCCGCAATAACGTTTTTTTTTTTTTTTTTTTTTTTTTTTTTTTTTTTTTTCTTTTTTTGTTTCCTTTCTCTCAGATATATTTGCTTCTTGGTGTTGTAGCTAGAAGCACAATTAGTAGCTTGTAGAAGTGCCACCAGGAATGGGACTAATAGCACGGAGTAGACATGCCGGGCTTCCAACTCTACGATATGCAAGTCTTCTACCGTTTAGTCCACTATGTTCGGTAATACATGTGAATGGAATAGATCCTAGAGAATATTAGAGGAAGGTTAGAACTTCCGGATCGCAGGGAAACTGAGCAAGAAGAGAAAGCTAAATTAGGCAATGGATGAAGCTATCTAGAACTACGTGCTGAGACATCCAATAGGAGAATGGGTATATCCATTACCCTCGTGTTGACCCTCATTGCAGGATGAGGTGAAAATTAAAAATATATTCCATATATATTCTTGTCTAATCTAGCCCTTACATTCTAATCCTTCAATGATTTATCTTGGAACAATCGACTGATGCCTCATCAAGTCACGTGGGTCTGGTTTATTTGTATCGTGTCAGTCTTTCTTTTGGAGACCTGACGACATCGCTTTTTGTCATAAATCTACAACATCAGACAACTACTCCGAACAACCTCCGCACTTGGACCAATCCCTGCAGGTCACCGTTGTGAACTTCACATCCACCATGCCCCATCCCAAGTCGGACACCGAGACAAGATATAAACCTTGTCAAGTGTTATCTGATCACCAAACTACCTACGTCATCTGGTTCGAAGATACTCTTCACCATTATGGTGTTCCTACATGGAAGTTCGATCTCTACCTCCTTGTCATGGACCTTGACAAGGCAGCAGAATTACTTGTCAAAGCTGGATGGGTTATCGACACGCAAGGGCCACATGCAATCGGGAATGCAAAAGTGGAACTCCCACAAAAGCGGCTCGTTTTTCCAAGCAGCAAGATAACAACTGTTCTTCTTCCAGCTCAAGAGTGGAAGTTTCCTCTGAATGCCGACTCACCTGACGATGCGCCGTTGACAACGGACTCACACGAGAATGTGTCATTCCCACCACTACCAGGCTTCCTTGATGCACTGATTGAGAGCTGGCTGGACTCTCCTAGTGATGATGCTATGTTGTTGATTCACTTGACCTGCCAAATCTCCTATCTTTACGCCTATGTACCCGCCATAAAACAGCGGGCATTCGCCGAACAGATGAAATATGAACACCGCCAGTTCCACTTTGATGTGTTGGCAGGCATGCAGACGGACACTATCCAATTTAGGAAGCACCAGCGTGCTATTCGAGATGCATTATTACAGGGCCAGTATGAACTACAGGAGTGTTCGGCGTCTCGTGATAATGAAGATATTTTTGATACTGGGAGAGTGGGGATGTCCTTATGAATGGGTGCCAGCAATATTCTACTATGGGAGCTTTTTTCATCCTGGAGCGCCTCAAATGCGAAACATTGATTATCACGAGAATTCAGAATTGGCGTACGAAAACGACATGGCTAAATAGGTCACCTTTTGGGTTGAGACCTGATTCTCTCCCAGCTAATCTAATATATACTGATACACGAGACAGCCCATAGGACCATCGAAACGCTCACTCTTTCCTCGCAACAACAACAACACCCCTAACAACCCTCCCCTTAGCCCACCACCCAAAAACAAACCTCACCGCACGAAATTTCCCTAATTTAATCCCAAAAGGCTTCGCCTCCTCCGCTCTGCGCTTAATGAACCCTGCCAACCCGCCAAAGACGTGCTGTGAGACATCGCGGATCTGAATAAAAGCAGGATTATACCCAGCTGTAACAAGTAGCTCCACGTATTCTTTCTCGGAAATGAAATTTTCGAATGGCGAGTTCATTCCCCAGCACACCAGTCGGAGAAGGATCTTTTCGTACCAGGTTATATCATTAGATAGGATCAAGTCGAAGGCCATGAAGGAGGCGTTAAGGGTGTTCTGCGCATAGGTCAAGAGAGGAAGGCGCGAGGGCCGGAAGTGATATATCGTGTCCAGGGCCAGGAGCCAAGTAGAGGTGTCTTCGTTGTTTTCGTTTTCATTTTGTTTGTTTGAGGATCCTTCAAGAGCTGTGATTGATTTCTTCAACTCTCCAGTCCAAGAGCTGGGCACTGCAGCGTCTGCACAGAAGATATCTGCCTGGATAAAGTCCTCGCTCTCTCGCTGCATATCGTGAATGCGGCTCGAGCCGAGCGCGGCCTGCGCTGGTTCCAGGGTGATCCCGATGTAGGAATCCAGGCGTGGCAAAGAGGAAGATTGCAGGTTTGTCTTGGTATGGCGATACCGCAGGCCTGACTTTGATGGTTGAATACTAGACGGAATACTGGAGACAGAAGCAGGGGTTGCTGTCCCAGTTCCAGACCCAGAACCGGACTGGGATGTAGACGAAGAACAATTTAAAATCTTCGTCAGGTATAACGACTGATCACCACACCCACACCCGACATCTAAGATTCTCACAGTGGATGCCTTCTCTGTTGATAGTGCAGCCGTGAGAACCTGATCTAGGAGCGCTTGGCATGCTTCTGGGAAGTCATTCGTGTACTATGAAGTGGGTCAGTGTGGATTCAAAAACGGTAAACTTGGCGAGACCGTTGTTTAAACGGTCCTTACTTGGGTTGACTGACCTCCCAGTATCCCATGTTCATCCACATACTCTGCAGTGGGAGCTGTATGTTGAGGACGGCATGGTCTAGACCGTACAGGTTTGTGTGTGGTTTGCGCAGGGCGCGTTTGAGGAAGTCTAGCATGTGTTATTAGTCTGGGGATGGGAGGAGACGGTGATCCATTCTCTTTGTCGAATTCTGCACAGTTGGGTGGAGCCTGCCGGGTAGATTATCCGGTTGTCAATGCCAAGCTTAGGCACATATGCATATGCATAATAGTTTGTACAACATAAATGATAAATATAGCTTGAAGCGGCGGGTTATCTGGCGCTGGGTTTCAATACATATCCTAGTAGAGTTGGACAGGCGTAAAACCAGGCTGAAACATATGAATACTTGCATCTAAATCCTTAAAACTGCCGTGAAGAGACATCACTCATCCACCCACCACCCCCTCGACCTGCAGATGATAAAATCCGAAGTAGCTCTAGCTGCTAGAAAATAAGAAAATAACATCGCTGGAAAAAAAAGGACACTATGAACAAGAAAACAAAGATAGTGAGATGGAGCTAACAGGGAAAAGCCCGGGACAGTCACCACCTGAAGCAACAGAGCAGAGTAGCAGGGCAATCAAACAAGACTGGGGTTCCTTTTTTTTTAGTTTTGACGACTTTTTTTCTTCTTCCTTCTTCTTTTAGCATTGGGAAATGCTTCATACAGTAGTGCCCACCCCGCGCTTCAGGTCGGTAATACTTGAGCCATCAGCCTTCTGTGACGCCAAGAACTTCTTGAACATATCGGAGATGTCTTGCTCAGACTGCTCGTCAGCACCGTTCTTCTCCATGATCAGACCACGGAGCCAGTGGTTCTCCAGCTCGAGCTGAGACACGCGAGCCTCAAGGATATCGTTCTTATCGGTGGTCTCCTTGACTGTCTGCTCGAGGGCAGCCTCACGCTGCTTCTTCTTCACACGGAAACGAGCACTGGCAGCGGTGTTACGACGGCGCTTGTCCTCCTCAGCCATATGGCGACCAGCCTCCTCGGCGTTCTCCTGGGTGGAATTTGACGAGTTCTTGCGCTTGGTGCCGGTAGCCGGAGTGGAAGGCGACATAGAAACAGATGGGGCCAGGGCGACCTTCGGGGCACTGTTGATCGGCGCAGGCTGAATGGGTGCTTGGTTTACAGCCACAGGCCCACTGGGAACTGAGGGAAGCCCCGAATAGTGGGCATTGTGCATGGGCACCTGAACACTGGAGCTGGTCAGGTCGGGCTGGTAATCGGACACGCCATTGAGACCCTCAGCTGTAAACCCATTAGTATTGATCCAATTACCAACAATATCCACATCGTGGGTTTTGGTTTCCCGAAGAGTAGTCTGAGTCCGAGCAGGGGTGTCGATCACGTGTTATGGCGTAATAGCGGAGATCATTCACGCCAACGACCAAAGTCAAATTTGAGTGGAAGAAAACCCTGCTAGGGCCACGGGATGGATGACATGCAGGGCTGAAATTTTCCAGCCAAGGAGGTCAAAGCTGTGCAAGGACATGGGATGATATTGAGGGTAGGAAGCGCACGAAGCGCCAAAAATGCGACGAGCCAAGACATGGATCGTGCAATAGGCAGGAATGACGAATTCGTAAAGCAACCAATGAAACAATATGCAAGGTGTAGACATCGGTCCCAAGGACACAATTGTGAACAAGTCCGCAGGGTATAGTGTGACCAGGGGACAACCGCGCAGCTCAGACTCGGGACTACCCAACCAGCGACGCGAAAGATAAGAACCGAAATCAGGCACACTTACCATTCAGGAAATCCAAGAACTTCAGATCCGCATTGTGCGCGGATCGATCTGAGACGGCCTCGTGCTTCTCGTCTTCTGGTGAGAATGGAGGCAGACCGCCAAAGTCGGTGAATTTGTCGAACTCGAAGAACTCGGTATTGGTGAATAAAGCCAGGTCCTCATCGTTGAAGGTAGTCTGCTGCTGCTGTTGCTGCTGCTGAGCCTGGTCATACGGCGAGGGAATCGCGTTCAAGTCATCGAGGTATTGCGAGAAGTTGGGCATGCGACGCCCATTGTAGTTGGCCATGATGAAGGCTTTCCCGTATTTTCCGGTACGATCAGTTGAGGTCGAAGACGGGAACCGGTTTTCTCGATGCCGATGGACTTTGTGGAAATGCGCGTTGCGCAGACGGTAGAGACGTGACTCAGATGCCGAATGCGGCGTGGGGCGGATTCGTCGCGAGTGCGATGGATGTTGAAGCACCTGTTGTAAGGTGGCTAGATAATTTGATTCGTGTGAATCGCGATTTTGAAGATGTTGTAAAATGGATCGAAGCCGGAGGGAAGAGAGAAGTTGGGGCCACAAGTGGGTTTTTTCTTTGAATGTTCAGTGGGGGGAAGCCCGGGGCCGGAGGGGTGGATGATGATTAATCCCCCAAATTTGCCTCATTTGCCTCCCGATCCGTACACTGGGGATCTGGTTTCCGTTGGAAATAATTATATACTTATAACTGTTAACTATGTTCCTTATCTCTTCCAATTTACTCTACCTTTTTATTCCTTCCCACGCTCTATGTTGTATATACAAACGGTATACAATTGTTATAGAAATCCGATCGAAGGCCGAGAATCGGAGTCCACCGAGGTTAAATCTTCGGTTCCACGTTCCCCATTTCGGATTAGGAAATCCCACGATGATCCGATTAATTATCAGTATTTCTATATAAAGTACATATTGTACTTCGTATGATATGAGATGAATACTGCATGAATCACGTATAATGCATTACTCCTCAATTCCTCATTCCAATTTCCTAGGCAGTAGTACTTCCAATAAACCTAGCGACAAACGCGGCTCTCATACAAATCAGACCCTAAAACAGCGGGCCCCGAAACCGGGGTCTGCAACCGTTGATTGGCAGACCCTCACCAGCTTGGTCAGCATCGAAGGCAGCCCTGGAGGAACGCCGCTCGTGTTCAGGTGAAGTTATTCCTAGTTTATCCGAAGTCGCACCGAATTATTCATCAACATACCTCCCGAGGTCATTTTAATCTTCTTATCTTACTGTCTACTCCGTACTCTACTGAGCTACTAGGGATTATTCAAACCCTTGTCATACAAGCATACTAAGACGGGATATACAACCTTGCTGATCCTCCAGCACAGACTCTTACAAGGGTCCTAAAATTCAATTCGAACTGACTCGACGCAGTTAGCGTTGCTTATGTTAACACATTTTCTGCTATTTATACCGCCTATTGCCCCTTAGCTTTCTATTAGTGGATATTTAGCTGGCAGAATTTGGGGTGCTAACAGTTAAGGAGGGAATCCAATCTCTTGACTTAGGAATCACAAACTCGATACAATAATGAATACTCTTGTTTCAACGGGGGATACAATGTGCATACATATTAGCATGTGGAATCATTTTCTTAGTGTCTCCACACTTCATAGTTACATGTAGATCCCACAACGTGATGCTGCCTAGTTCCCGCAACATGCCATTTTCCTCTATCCTTTGCGCTAAAATTCGAATTATCCTAACTTATACTCTTTGAGCCTAGCCAAGCTACTCAACCCCGATCCAAGGCACATCAGTTGCTTGTTAGACATTCTTAATATCCGCATATCCGCGACGTCTGGTCCCAAACAGTTCCGTCATGATCTCGACCTCAATATTGGAATAGTCTCCAGTTTAGTTCAAATTCGAGTCAGATCATGAGGCCGTATGAGCAACTACCCAAGGAAAGATCAGGTAGAAAGTCAGTCCACACCCCCAGGATCTCACTCGGTGCGACTACCACAAATATTGCGCCCAAAATATCGAGAGGCAGCTCGGCATATCCCATTTCCAAAAAAATAATGTCACTTTAAATTAATTAATAGAACGTTCATCAGTGATAAACTGCATAACCTTGCTGGGAAAGCAGCCAGCCAGGGTGATGCGATTAATTGAAGCTAGTCAGTACATCAATTCAATTTGCGAATATTGAGTAGTGTACTGGTTTTAAATGGTATATATATCTAGCGAGTAGTTATAACGAAGACTGTATAATGAGTAAGAAGATGAAACCCAGCACCCAGCTAGGCAAACTGTAAAAATAAAGTACATATATAGCTTGTGGGATTCAGCAAGTTACCGGTCTAAGTGAGCTTGCCTATAAATATGAGCTATCTAACTAATAAAACTTACCGAGTGTTCCACGAATCCTGGACGGCGTTACCCTTTTATGTTGCCGATATAAATGTGCAAGGTAGTTTGAGTGGCAGAACAAAAGCTGGGTTAGGCAATATGTTATGGTTGTATACGGACATCTGGCCAAATAAGTCTAGATAGTGCAACCTAAGTTTGCATTGATAGGCCAAACCGATATATATAGTGCATGACATGACACATCGCCGCCATACTCATGAATTAGTGGATAAACTCTGTTAGAAATGCCAGCCCTCGACTACTGCAATTGTAGGCTTTTGGTCGATGGAAAACCCTAACAAACTCTCCTCGCAAGGCGTGTATGACAATGTGCAAAATTATGCAAACAGGTTCCGAGGTTTTAATAGATGAACGCCCGAGGATGAATCTGTTTAATAAGCATAGTTTTGATTGTGTTTTAATATCCTTTTGTAAGGGCGACGGCTGCCCATTGCTTGTATTGATTATTTTGCTTGACCAACTCCTTTACAGGCCATGATTATATGTCACTGAGACCTCGGTTCTCATGTTGATATTTTCGCCCTTGATAGGCATAGGATCTAGGATCGCCGGTTGACTACCCGAAACGAAGGCCAAAGGAACCATTGATATTGTCCATATCACATCGTGCACCGTAGGAGCCTGGCTCTCTAACGGGGGAGGTGTATCCCCGCTAGACGACAACTCGGCGTTTGTCAATGTTGCGCAGAAAAGCAGCCCGGGGTATACCCGTAAGCTTAAATATTCGACTCCCTCGGATGTAGGCATGCCACAGATGATTAATATCGAGCACATGGGACTCCTGGTGATTTAAGTATTGTCAACAGGATGTCATATTCTGAATCTATCAAACTAGACTGACCATCACGAAAATATAAAATATCACGGGGGCGAGGTCCAAAAAAAATGATTGTCACAGCCAGTGGAGCTTATGTACCATAACTGAGTCCTATAACCGAGTCTAAAAATATCCAATCGATCGGTTTACTGGTGTAGGGGCTTCCCAAACTGAACAAGTCTATTGTGCATAGACTCGCTTACCATGGCAGTGGATCTGCCAGGTCGACAATACCATGCCCAGCTTGCATGACCTGTCCTAAAAGGCTCCCTAATTACAGTTATTCGTGAAGCTCTGCGCGTCAACCCCGGTATTGCCATGATCTTTGAGCGTGTCGTTCGAGAGGGTGGATCCACGCTTCCCGATGAACGATACCTCCCTGCAGGTACCAAGGCCGGGATCAACCCCTTTGTGACAAACCGTGATTTCGAGGTGTTCGGGAATTATGCCGATGACTTCAATCCGGACCGCTGGTTGCAGGACAAAGATGAAATCTCGGAGAAATGAGGTTCGCCTGCGGCGGATGAAAGATACTGTCGACTTATCTTTCGGTGGCGGAGGTCGGGCTTGCATGGACCGGTAAATCGCTATGTTAGAGATCAAAAAGTTGATTGCGTCGCTGTACAGCTCCTTCGGTGAGTGGTGTATTGGTGTTTCTTGGATTCCAGCTTGGTGCTAACTCACGATATAAATCCAACGGGTGGATACCAAACACGAATGAAAGTACCAAAATGTTTGGTTCGTGTATCAGTACGATATGCCCATGGTCATTCGGTGCCGGTGAAATAATGTCCGTGAGCCAATTGGTCTTGACAGCTAAGGGTTGATGGATATCAACAATTACGACAAGGATATGTACATGTAAAAGGTAATCAAACGGAGCCGAATCTAGGAAAGATCTAATGAATACACGAAAGATCCGAAGTTGCATGCAATATGGATTGAATAGAAACGAATTTGTCCATACCGCATAGGGTATCAAAGTCCCAGCCTAGAAAACGCCGCCAAACAATTAAAAATATCCAGGCCCTTGAAAGGTTTCCATGCATCAAGTCATTATGTAGTAAAGGATCGCTGTTGCTTCGCTCAATCTTCCGGATTCCCCAGGCATAACTTCATTCAAACACACCTCCCCGTTCGTGATTGGTAAAGGTGTGCGGGTACGTGCAGTGTGGAATCATGTCTTGAGCTGCTCAACGGGCAAGGCGGTTGCTTCTTTAGTCGCCGCTTCATCCTCGCTTTTCTCGACTGGCTTTCCGTCATTGCCTTCCTCGCCGGTAATTTCTCCCCAGCCAGAACTTCTTCGACTCATGCGACCAGCCATGGCCAATGGGCTGCTGATACCCCCAGCGATGCTGGCGGCCGTACTGTCATTTCGACTGTGCGATTGAACACCGCTGCGAATACTGGCTGTGTCGCCGCCGACGGTTTGCTTAGTGGTGTACAAGCCGCCCCGCTCCGCAGTGGTGCTGGCGAGCGGAACTGCCCCGGAGGCCGAGTAGACACTGATGCGTTCGGCACTAGCAAGGCCAACAATACTTGGTCGGCTCAGCACCCCCGATGCATTAAACACAGAGGTATTGGATGCTTCAGTCGTGTTCCCACTCAGAACACTCAGCGGCAGGCTCTCCCGACTACCGCCGAAGACAGAAGACGGAGCCAATCCGCGTACAGATGCATTGGTGTCCAGGGAGTTACGACGACGACGCTTAGAGGAGCTCGCCAAAGTGAGAAGAGAAGCGTTATCCGTCAAGGCATTGTTTGCGGTTGCGGCACTGTACGTCATTGCATGGTTCTGGGGCACCAGGTGCGAGGGGACCGCGGTAGCAGGTGAGGTTGAAGGAAATTGGTGGGAGAATTGAATTTGTTGGTTTGAGGAGCTCTGTGTCGAGCTGCCATGGTGGTGTCCATTGTGGGTGTTTTGCGCGTTGTACAGTTGGGTGGAGGGTGCTGCCGAGTGCACAGTGGTCAGGGTAGTGGTCATCGATCGAATCGAAGGTGCAGGCGACGAGAAAGTGCTACCTTCGCCTCCTCCATGTGTGCTAAATCCTTCAGTGCCAGTCGTTAATGTGCCTGCCTTGGAATAAGCTGTTTCGGAGAATGCGGCGTCGCCGTTGGTTGAAATGGTTGGCGCAGCGGATTTCGCGCTCGTCAGGGGAGCCGGGTTCTCATAGCCCGAACCCAAAGATGGGTCGCTTCTGGAGCGAGATTCTGCATAATGATCATCCGTGTATGAATCAGTCGGTGTCTGAGTCCCTGTATCACGGTTGATGGTTCCAGAGAGCGGGTATGGATTGTTTTCTTGATCGCTCTTCTTGCCCTTATTGCTCGTGTAGCGCTTGTTGGACCATCGATTTGTCGTAGAGTCAGAGGAACTCTTCAGGTTCGCCAGGCGTTTCACCCAGTTCGAGAATGGACGGCGACGTGCATTCCGGTCTGTTTTGTATGAATCCCTTAGCATCGGTTCAGGGTGACCAACGGGCACAATGTGTACTTACCATGCACCCTAGCAGGACCATCAGCAGTAGCCATTCTAGCTTGAAGAGGTAGCCTAGTTACCACCCACTCTGGCTTGCGAAAAGTGAAAGGTAGGCAAGGGAGTAGTGCCTTGGAGATTGAGCCGCGCCGAGGCAGATGGGGCGGGCGGGGAGACTGTTTATCCGTACACGTCATGTGCCTGCCTTTGCCTCTTTGAACTTCTACTTGACATATTCTCAGCATCTGGGCATTTTATGCTTTCGTGAATGATTGATTGAGTACACCTTAAAAGAGCTCTGATGGCAACAATGACAGATGATTATGATTGAAGCACAGTTGTGTTTCCAAAATCAATTTTGGGGTCTTTCTTCTCGCATCTAGTGGCGCAATGCTCCAGGTGGACACCACCAACTGCGTCAATGCCTCCCCCTCAGTCAATTATACGAGCGCTACCTTCTGATGTGATTGCAAAGATCAAATCATCTACATCCATTGTGCATTTGACTGGTGTCATTTTGGAGCTAGTCAAAAATTCTTTGGATGCCAATGCACATACCGTCTTCGTCACTGTCGATTTCAAACGTGGTGGCTGTATAGTTGAAGATGATGGCGATGGAATTCCTCCGATCGAGTTCGAGGTTGCAGGAGGGCTGGGCAAGGCTCACCGCATGTCTCCCAACTTTGAGGTTGTAATGTATGCTGGCTAACGTATGAAATAGATACATCCAAATTCAAGCTGAGTGGCTTGTATGGGCATCGGGGCTTATTCCTGGCTTCCCTGGCATCGTTGTCTCTGCTTACTGTGACTTCTCGTCACATTCGTCATGAATGCACCAACTCAATCATACTTCATCATTCGACGCCTGTGGCTCGGCTAACCCCTGCACCGCCACACCAGGTGCTTCGCTCTGCCGGTCATGGAACGTCTGTGACTGTCAATGATCTTTTTGGGAACATGCCGGTTCGCGTCAAAAGTAGAGCCCTCACTCTTCAGCGGCCGGACGACCTAGAACGAGAGTGGGATCATCTAGGGAATTCCTTGGTGTCTCTCCTTTTGGCCAATCCTCAATTCTCAAAATTAGTATTGCTTGATGTGGAAAGAAACAAACGGACGTCTATCCGTTTTGGAACTGCCTTCGTGTCTGAAGCGCGCCTCGCTCATGCCCAGGGGGAGTTTGATCTCAAACGTATAGGGTTAATTCTCACACAATCTGGGCTGATCACCCTCCAAAACTTCGACGATTGGCACGAAATTTCAGCATCGGTTTCTGACCTTATAATTCGGGGAGCAATATCTCTCCAACCCAGCCCAACTCGGAAAGTTCAGTTCATCTCTTTGGGGAAGGAACCCGTGCTATCGCGCAACAGCTCGAATGTTCTGTACGACGAAGTGAATCGACTATTTGCTTTATCGGATTTCCGTAGTGTTGGAGACAAATCTAGCAGAGGCTCCATTCCACATCCTGCATCTTCGGTGAATCAACTTGATGCCCCAAGTAACGCAAGCACTCGAAGCTGGGCAAAGCCCGTCAATAAGTGGCCAATGTTTTACATCCGCATTGATACAAACACTGTTATACGACTAGATGATGATGGATCTGTTCATCTCCCAGAATCGGCCAAATCGGTTCAACGTATAGTTGATGTGCTTGGGTCCATGGTCTATGAATTTTTGAAGCAACACAATCTCCGCCCTCGTAACGGCAAACAGCAGACCAAGTCATCAGACCAAAATCAGAGTCTCCATTCCAGAGTCTCCAAAACAGCTAGCAGTTCTTGTGGACCTCTACAACAAGGTCGGTCGCTTTCAAGCACCGAAGAGGCGTTTAGCGGTCGTCTGAAAATTCCCTCATTCCCAAGATCCCAGTCTCTAAACTCTGGTCAAAGCTTCGCCAACTGGTCCAGGGTGAAAACCGCTAAGGATCTCAAAGAACATTCCCCGACCCATCGACCGCCTCGGCGTTCTCATGCGGCTCCTGATATAATGCAGGGCGAGAGTTCCTTGCCGGTCCTCCCTAAGCATAGTCCAGATAATCGAAATGATGGCCAGAAGCACACAATTCTTCCGAAGCCCCCAATTAACATTGTCTCTGATGAGGGCACGACCAGAACAGAGGATCTAGCCGGAGACTCACCATCAGACAAGATGATTACCTGGATCGATCCACACACCAAGTTGGCCTATATGATCAATCCTCGAACAGGCCAAACGATGAACTCCCGGAAGTCATTAGCTACCAAGCGTTCCCCCACCGATTGTGTCGATGCCTCATCCAAGCCTCCAGCTCAAACTTTCTGGATAGAAAACCTGTTGGGAGAATGGGATAATCCTTCCTTCAGCCGGACAGAAATTCCAATACCAAATCTAGGCGCAGAGTCTGCTTCACACCAGACTATAACTTCTTCTTCGCACGACTGCTTCAAGGGTATTGGATCGCTTGATACAGCGGAGGTTGCCAAATATCGAGGAAAGCTTCAACGTCGTGCGCTCAAGACTGCCGAAGTGATAGCGCAGGTAGACAAAAAGTTCATATTAGCTAAAGTCCGTAAACGCCCCGTCATTCTCGATTCGGAGGGGACATCGAACGATGTCCTGCTCTTAATCGATCAGCACGCTGCCGATGAGCGATGTCGAATTGAACTGTTGTTCAGGGAAATGTTCCGATCTGCTAGACTTGGTGAGAATTCGGAGTCGAGTGTTCGAGTGCGGACTGTCCAAGTCGGTTCTTTGGCATTTGAAGTTTCGTCGACAGAGGGTGATCTCTTTCGAAAATATACAAGTCTCTTTTCAGACTGGGGTATTGAGTATGTCACACATGGCAAGACCAACTCGACTGTTTTGATCACCGTGCATACCCTTCCTGTCTTAATAGCCGAACGCTGTCGACTCGAACATCATGTGCTAATTGACTTGATGAGGTGCGAGATCTGGTCAAGTGAGGAAGATGGCAGAAAGCCGTTCCAGTCGAAGAAAACATTTGAAACTGAAGACGCGGATCAGGATCTCGAACTATCAGACGGCGATGATGTGGTACACAAAGGAACCTCGGCATCATCCGCCTCGCGCTCATGGGTTCAACGGATGAATGGATGCCCTCAAGGCATTGTGGACCTTCTTAATTCCCGCGCCTGTCGAACTGCTATCATGTTCAATGACCCGTTGAACATCGAAGAGTGCCAGGCCTTGGTCTCCAGGCTGGCCCGTTGTGCCTTCCCGTTTCAATGCGCCCATGGCCGCCCTTCAATGGTCCCTATACTTGATTTACGATCCCTACCTGAGACAGCTGCCTCATTGCCGCTAGACTTGGATATCGGAGCATCCGCCTATGATGATAGCGACGGGATCAGTTTGAATTTCGCGGAGGCGTTCAAAACACGCTATGTAACATAGTTGGTTTAGTTCCAACCTTGGAAGGTTCTCGTATAGGAATTTTGGGGCTTCCGGTAAAGGGAAACGCGTTGAAACGGTGTGGAAATGTGTACATTAGGTGATATACATCTATCAAGAGTTACCAGGCATTGAACTCACGCCCATATATCACTTGTCTTTGGCGGTCATTCCGCGAATTCTCTAATTGATTCGGTTTCGTAGACACAGTCAGTAACACTGGAATGGGTTAGTTTCACTTGCTTCTGCTTAGAATCCATATAATTTAGGTCCAGACCCTCAAATTAATTGGCATGAAATCCCTGCCGTCCACTCTGACCTCTTGACATGGGTGCTCAAACCGCTTTTGAAGGTTTCACCCGCCATGACCGGTCACATTTACCCTCAACCCTCGAATTAACAAACAGAATACAACGTTATTTTTTCAATACATTGTAAAACAAATGAAACAGTCAAATAAACGACACTCTTGATTGTTTGGGTCAAGCCTAGATGTGATGTGGTGACATTTAGCGAGGTGCATGCAGCTCGAGTGCTCTGTACTCCGTACGGAGTAAGCCTAATGGATTTCATATTCTTGCATAGCATGGATCTGCATCAACCAGATAGATCGTGCAGGACATCGAAAGATTTCAATTTGTTCTAAACTTGCATGGGTTTGGCGCTTAGAGTATAGGCAGTCGCATTATTCAGATGACTCAATTCAATGACAGCGGTCTGTCGTATGAATTATACAATTGGATTGAGGCCCTCTAGGCATATCCCTTGCATGATATGTATTGTAGAATATGAAGAAAATCTTCCGTAGACTTCGAGGCTGGCGGAGGGGTCCATGCAAGGATGGATCAGCCAGCCACTGATAGAAGTAGAGATAAAATTGAATCTCATTGACTGGTTTACACAGCCTTGAGTGGCAATGTCTTACGGTATAATATGCAGATCATTAATACACACAGTACAAAACTGGTTAGTCACATAGATATATGGCCTAATATGACAACCTTCAAATTGGGACAAGCGATGATAATCTTTAAATGAATCACATAAAAACCACATATCTTGTGGAGAGGTCACACTCAAACCCCTCTTTTGGAACGTACTTATTCCAATAATCTTATTTCCTTAACTTACTTTACTTTTGATGCTCGCCCGCAGCTCTTAAACATGATGCTGAAGTCGGCCGCGAATAGGATCTATGAGATCGACTGCAAAGTGGCGATACATCGGTCCTCTCTTTCTTATGCAATAACCACACACTGTATCCCTTCCATCAATTGTCAATGTAAGAAAGCCCCACTGAGGTTAGTGTTCTGTTTACTGGTTTCCCATTGGGGCCCAGAATTGTGGCGAACATTCAAATATCCCGATCGTCGACGGATGAACCTTATGGACAGCTTCAGCTCAAGCTGCTAGTAGTACCAATTCAATATCCAAACGAGACAATGAATTGGCAAGCATCTGACGAGCAGAGATACGAAATGGAGAGAACTGTGGAGTTGGTGCTCTGTTCGTGATGTCGAGTCGGCTATAGTGTTGCCGTTGGAGAAGGTAAACAGTGGTTCTTCAGATCTAGAGTATGGGCAGGGTGGGTACTACTTCATGCATACTGGAGAAGTCAGCTTTTGGGAACAGGCGCAAACTGTGGCCACGAAGCTGAAGGAGCTTGATCACCTGGAGACGGACGTTATTGTTAAGCTCAATGTTCCTCATGCAACTAAGATTCATCTATACGCCGGTCTTCATAGGGGGCAACTTGTCCCAGCAGAGCTGATCGTCCGAGATTTATCGGACGAGCACCCCAGGAGGTTGACTGGAAAGCCTTCATGGATGAGACTGTTATTGCGGCACTTGCTTGAATTGAAAATAGTCAAGTCGTTTACCTAGCCATGTAGGTGATAAGGTAGCAGGAGGAAGCATGGAAGCTAGGAAGAGGTTGATGGATTGAGCTATCAAGGAATCCTATCCATAACGTATTCCACGTGCTGGCGGGCCAAGCGTGCCACCATCAACACCAAAGTAAATGCGATAAATTAATGCGAGTACAATTTAATATTAAAGCCTGAGTTACCTGAACAGAAGCAAGTAATTACAATATGGCAATATGACAGAGTAGATAGGTAAGAACCTTCGAAGTTGGCGGCTTTGGGCCATAGAGGCATAGAAACTCATCGGCTCAGAGTACTCAGAACTGAGTTCGAAGCTCAGGATCAACACCCCGCAAGACAGAAATGATCTCTGCCCATACCTTCTTCCTCACGACCGCTGCTTCATCGCTCGTCACGATGGTACCAGGACTAACGAGCATGTCAGTAGGTAGAGCTTCAAGCACCTAAATCGAATGGATGCCTTACTCTGTAATAACCTGGTTCTCCAACCACTTCCCGTGAGTCTCCGCCCCTTGCGTTACGGCATGCAGAAGGGTTTTGCTACCATCCTCAATCGTCCTAGCAATCAAAGCCTGCACCAGCTTCAGGATCCACGGTGCCTTCTCCCTAGTCAGGAGATCCGACTTGCAGAATCCGGGGGTTATAGCATTCACAATCACGAGCGGCTCCCCAAGCCCGTCGCGAGGTACCAATTCTGCGATTTGCATGGTGATAAAGAGATCCATCAGCTTAGTGACACCATAGCGCTCGGTGGCTCCCCCCATGGCTTGCGATTTCTTCCACTGTTCCTCGCCGTTCAGAAGAGAAAGAATGGAATGAGCAGACCGCTCGGGAAACTTGATTGACTTGTGGATGTCGCTAGTGAGGAGAGCCAGATGCGGCCTGGCCGAGGGATCTCGGTCTCTCGTGCGCAGGAGCAGCGGCAAAAGTAACAGACTTAGCAATGTAGTCGATAGTACATTCGTCTGTATCCCTCTCTCCCATCCATCATTGGTAGTCGCGTATTCGACCGAGGCAATTCCAGCGTTCATGATGGCCATATCCAGCCGGCCTCCATCTGAGACGTACTTCTGAGCTCTAGCTGCGAACGCTTGGACACTATCAAATGACTCTAGATCGATAGGCCATACGAGAACCTTTTGCTTGTCGGTGCAGTCGGTGCTTGCCTCAATGTTGGCTTTGGCCTCTTCGCCTTTGCTCAGGGTGCGTACGCCCATGATGATAGTCATGGCCCCCAGGGCAAGCGCATGGCGAGCAGCTTCTCGACCGAGACCGGTATTGGAGCCGGTGATGAGGATAGTCTTGTTTTCGATGACCGATACGGGTGGCAAAGTCAATTTTGTGAAGAGTAAGCCGTATAACCCCGCCATGACGATGGTTCAACCAGTCTGTGTGGAGTTAGATTTGGGTCAGACTCAAAGTAATGGTGGTGCACATGTTATATATCGAGAAACGAGAGTTGGACATCTTGTGACAGCATTCTTCGCCAAGTTCTCCCTAAATCATGTGGCGCGGTACGAATCAACCGGTGATAGGGTTATATCCGAACGAGGACCTTATGTCCGTAAATTCCGACTGCAACAGGCTTCTCGATTCGCTCCTTTGCCAAATAATTGTTAGCATAACCTGTCTTAGGGATAGCCTCAAGAACGGAATGGCGATTTCAAGGGAACACGGATAAAGTATCAATAAAGATTTGAGAGTTGCTGAAGCTACAGAGAGACTAATAAATCTGATACCCTCCACGAACATGGAACCATGGACTCGTGCAAACCTAGTTGTCGAAAGGGTTGTTGTAGCGTGCGATGGGTTTGCTAAGAGCATTGGCTGTGGTGGGCTTGTTGGTAGTAGTGACCGGAATGTTGACCGCGTTAGCTGGCGGATAGAGCGGCGAGTCGCAGGAGAGGCACTTGGCCGCATGGTTAGCGGATAGAGGTGTGCGTCGAATGGAGAGAGAAACTTTTTATTGAGAGGTGTTTATGGGGGTGGCCTGGCCGGTGATGTCGATGTCGACGATGGTGACGATAGTGACGATGGTGATGGCCGATAGTGATAGTGATGGCGTCGATGGAGAGGCCGTATGGAGGATGACGATGAAGACGGTAAATAGAGCATCCAAGGGCTCATAACCTGTTAGGAGAGGTCTACGTTGTGGACGTCGAAGTGCATGGTGTAATGTGAGGTTGATTGTTTTGAGAGTTGTAGAAGCTACAGAGAGACTAATAAATTTGACAGATAGCGAGGAATAGCTTCAAGAACGACGAGAAAAGGTGGGAATAGATTCAGAAGGAATGTGGAAAAAGTGGACCTGGGGACTGTAAATAGCTTCATGATCACCTACTAGGTAATTAAGACACCTCGAACCCAGCCAATCAGATCACTAGAAAGATAAAAAGTCCACTGTTACCATGAAGATCCAGAGTGGTTCTTCAACCCCAAGCCCCACTTCGCTCAGTGGAAACAAGCATCCGTTGGTGTCAGACCGGAAAACGGTTACTAGGCGAGACACCTGCCGATTGACTGGGATTGTAGAGCGCGTGTGTTCGAGCCAAGGGCGAGATCTTCTGAGAACATAGTTCCTAACAGGCGTTGGCCCGCCTGGCATATAGAGGCATAGGAGCGATTGAAGGTTCGCTAACAACACACCGTAAATATCTACTTCCCAGCCGGTGAAGACGGGCTCGAGCTATCCCTTCGGGGCCCTCGCCTGTGATACAAACGGGGTTAGGCCAATGGTTTTTTTTAAAACCTATTTTTGAAGGAATAAAAAGAAATGAAGATGTATTGACTCTATTGAATCTTTAAACAGGCTATTGAGGTTGTAACTATACTGGATCCACTAGTATTGTGGGGGTCGGATAGAGACCAGCCGGCCCCGGGACAGACCTGTGATTGGTGTAAGGCCCTGTTATCACGTGCGGGCGACGGAGTCGGATGGAAACTTTAACAAACAAGATAAAATCCCTTATCATCACGTGGCGCTCTATATCTATAGCTATGATTTCTGATTTCAGGGGCCAATAGTAACAGTCTGCCACATAATCCCTTCAGTCGCCGACAAGCGCGTCATGATAACAGGCTGCGCCTCTGGAATCGGCAAAGTAACAGCCGAAGACTTCGCGGCGAACTAGACAGTTTAATCCACGCAGCTGGCTACAACCACCAAGATGTCGGATAGTTAGTTCCAAGGTTAACTCGGGCTCGCTTACGTGTATTTCACTGAGAAAACCTACACATTTAGCATTACAGGCAAAAAGAGTTACATTTACGGTTAAGAAGGAAGTGTTAAAATCAAAGCGTATTTGGTATTTCAAGTAGCTTTTAAGAGATGCTCCTGTACCGAGGCCGTGGGGCAAAAATATTGTCTAGAGGGTATCCGATGTACGAAACGCCCAGTTGACAGATAACAATCCTTTTTCCAGTGCACCTGTCCTTTTTCCCCCGCAGCCGAAGCAAGTGACCAGAGGAAGAAATTAAACAAATCACATCAAGAGAGCGAGGCCCTCGGTAAACTCCATTTGGGTAATTCCCAGGCCCCGTTCCATACATAGACGCTTTTCAAATGCTGCATTTCTCGAAAGAGAAATCGCAAAAACAAAACACAATAGTACCACCCAAGAATAAAAACAAGTAAATAGGTAAAGAAGAATGATGGGATATTCACAGATAGTTAAAAAAAAAAAAAAAAAAAAAAGGGTGTAGAAGATGATGCAAGTATGCATACTAGAACATTGAATAGTTCGAATGGGTCGAATGATGTTGATTAGAACACCAGTAAATCGGAAAGTGAGGAATGTCATCAGTCATTAGGTTGCGAAGGATGGTATAGATGATGGTGTAAGGGGAAGAGAGTGATTTATCCGTGTGTCGTCACGGATTTCGCCTTAGACTGGTTGGTCCACGAGAGGAAGTCGAACTTGTCCTTGGCATTGTCGAGCATGGAAGGAATTGACTCGGGCTGGGAGGTCTGGGAGTGGAGGGTATTTCCGCTGCGGGAGGGTTCTCTAGGCTCAAGAACCAGAGAGCGGCGGTAGAAGGTTTGTGCGGTTGTTTCGCCGTTTGAGCGCACACGAACGAGCTCATTCTGCATCCAGGCCTGTAGCTCCGGGACTTCGGTAAGACGGTAGGGAATCTGGAAACGTTGGAGCTCGCTGATAATGCGAGCCGTCTTCATGTGCTTGTCGAAGTTGATGACGGCCATTTCACAGTCGTCGGTGCAGAGGGTACGGAGAGATTGGTTGCCATGGTCGACAAAGGTGAGGTCGGTGAGGTAGGTACCGACGAATGGGAGGCAAGGGGGAACGTGGTTCTGAAGGCGCTGACGCAGGACTGCGTAGTTGCGAGACACATCCACGATGCTGCGGAGCTGCTCGAGGGCAGTCTTGGTCTTCTGCGATACAATGTCCCAGGTCTTCTTCAATCGAGAGATCATAGACAAGTTCAATGAGCAAATGATTGCCATCAGGGAGTCATAGTTGTTCAACTCCAGACATTTGTTCGCAATCTTGACCCAGTGCTTTATGGTAGCGGCACGCTTCTTAGGCTCCTCCAGGTACAGAATAGAGTCAGCGACGAGGTGGGCAAGATCAGTGGACAGAGTAGACATGGCGCGAACATTCACAGCCAGGGAGCCTGTCTTTATGGTCCATTCCGTGTCCAGGAGTTCCTCGGGAAGTATCGAGCAGAAAATGCGCGACTCCTTGATAGTGAGCTGGCGGGCGAGCTCAAGTGGGTCGAAGTCAAGAATGGTTATTGAGGCTTCCCCGTTCTTCCATTGCTTGAGCAAGTTGTGCTCCTTCTTGCCAAGGATTGGAGCAGGGAGAGGAGTATCGGGGTGAATGTATTGGGCAATGGAAGTGTTGGTCTTGCCCATGGAAGAAATCAAGCGAGGCACAAGGGGGCCGCCAACTGCGGACACCTTGGTGGCCAACTCGAGCAATCGCTTACCAGCAGTGGGGAGATCGATGACAAGTCGTGTGTTGGCGAAGTTGATAATAAAATCCAAGGCAGAGTTGTCACGATCGTGGCGCCAGTGGGACTCGAGCCAGCCCTTGAAGATGTTGTAAACACGGAGGCGGACGGGTCCAGCTGCGTGGGGTGTTTCGCCAATGTACTCGAAGCGTTCAGCAAGGGCCGACGCAAATTCAAGAGGCGAGGCAAAAAGACGGAAGGTAAGGTAGAAGGTGGAGACAAACATGGCATCGGGAGTGGATTGGTGAGCCGTCAGCTTCTCAATAAGAGCACGGAGACTGCCACCCATGACCGAGCCTTCCTTGTAGATGAGCTCGTGTGCGTAAGTCTTTTCCAGGATGTTTGCCTCGGTCTCCTCGTTTTCTTCGGCGAGGGTCGAGTAGCTCATACTTTCTTTTAGTGAGTGAACCGTGAAGCTACCCTGGAAGCTACCACCAATATCCGGTGAGGTAGCCCGAGTTGAGGTTTGCGACAAACCGCTCATCTCGGAGTCACGTGCGTGGTGGTTGTATGTGAAGCTGCTACCATTACTTGTGACTCCACGTCCAAATGATTCGCTCACGTCAGACTTGGGATGACTTTCACGGTAGCTACTGTCAGTGGAGAAGGAAGAGATGTTCTCGAGATGGGTGGGGAGGATGGCAGAGTTGGGGAGAGAGGAAAGAGCGCTATTGTTGACGGGAGAATTTGTGAGATGAGACTGGAAGGATGAAGGCGTGGTAGAGTCGGTGAGAGCAGGTGTTGGGGGAGAGTATGTGGTGGTGGGAATCTGAAGAGGAGGTGGGGGAAGGCGGAGTGACAGCTGTCGCTCCTGTTCTACGGGAGTCTCTGATTCATCTCGTGCAGAGTCATTTCCAGACAAGTTCTGTCCCTTGTCTTCTGGCTCTTCTGGGTCAAGCTGAAGATCACCAATTTGCTCAAGCACCAGGCGAGCCTTCGCCAAACAGTTTCCGGCTGCTCTAACACAGTCAGTCGCAGCATCCACAAGGCGTTTCCCTTGATCTGGCATGAACACAAGATCATCGTCTGGTAGGTGTGCAGGGCGGAACACATCGCGTGCAGCGTGAACAAGCTCAGACAGCCTCTCACACATTGACTCCCGTGCTTGTTCGAGAAACACACTACGATGTGTGTCATGCTCACACACTACCTCAACGACATTTAGCAATTGTCTGCAGGACTGGACAGCCTGTTGGGTAGTGACAACCAACTCCGTCGAGGAGCGGGACTGCATGTGGAGCCCGATAAACGAGCCAAGCACGCCGAGGAACGCATCATAGGTCGTTCCAAGGCGTTCTGATGCCAGATTCTGGGCACCGATCGCAGTAGAAGGGCCGGAGACTGACATGCGGTGGGATATAGAAACCCGCTTCGTGGCTACAGAAACCGGTCTGTTATCAACCATCTCAGTGCGCATCGACGATCGACTCATATCCATACGGCTATGGCTCCTCTGTCGCGACTCCATCCGTGATTCCAATCGTGATTCCAGCATCCGTGACTCAGACCGATCAGGCCCATCCTCGCCCAAATTGAAACTCTCGGATGCGGGGGTGGGCGGCAGGCTGTACTGGCTTTGGCTCTCGCCAGGCCCATCCATCTCAGCGATAGTCCTGCTCAGGCCAACCTCCTCATTCCACACATCGAGGAATCGAACTCCTCGGGTAACAATCTTGAAAGCCTTAAGAAGCATCTCGTCCAAAATGGCCTCGACCTCATCTTCCGACGGGACCCCATTCGCAACGTCCTGGAACTTCTTCGCAGTTTTCACCAGCGAAGACAGATCCGATAGCAAAGCCTTCCTAATTCTTCGTAGTCCATCGAATCTCCTTATCAGGGATGATTCTCGAGTAAGACATTCTGATTTTTCCTGCGGAATCATAAGCCCTGTGGTGTTTTCTCGATTCTAGTTGGTACTTACCAGTAAAAACCGAACGCCCGCGATAGGGCCTCTCATCAAATCTTGATTTCCAAAATCTTTTAGTGATGACCCGCATCCTCCTCGAATGATATCCCAGAAATCAGTCAAGGCCTTCAACAAGGGACGCATAGGTAATTGGTCGTATGCTTCACAGTAATTCGTGGGTAACCAGCCTCGATTCCCAGAATCTAATAGTGTACCATCGGCCCAGCCATTGGTGTGAACGGAGTGTACCAAAATGATATCTCCCTGGTCCAGAGGGAGTGTAACGGTCGACGGAGAGACATTGCCGGCCGGGTGGAAAGGGTAGAAGGCGCGCAGATAGTTGTGAAAGACAGGCCTCGGGGCCTCCAATTGTTCCATATTTGTGTCCTGGGTGTCGTGTGGTGTTAACGGGGGGGTCATCTCTGATGAACCCCAGGCGGAATAGAATCGATTTTGGATAGATTTTGGGTCGTTGGTCGAGTCTGATAAATTGGAATTGGATTTTGAGATCTTCAATGGGGGGATGTGTGGCTTCATTGATTCCATCTCTTGCTAGTTCCGTAACCGAATGATTTCTTCTCCAATCCGCTGAGGTCACTGACCGAAGGCGTTTATTCGATGGTTGCAATGGACATCGTTCAGTGACTCTAACGAAGTAAGACAAGTATCGAAGGCAAAGTGGTGTTGGATAATCAAGGATGGAGGGGATGGATCGGATCGTCAGAGGCTGGGATTGATCCTATACGATCTAGGTCAATTGGCGCTGAAGGATAGATAGTATGGAGAGTATAGGGATTGAATGTTTGGAATGCGCTCCAAGGAGGTTGGCTTGGAATGCCAGGAGAGGGGAAGGATTTAGAAACTTTGAAGACATACAAACACAGAAAACAATATTAACAAGTAAAAAAAAAAAAGACTATAAACAGAATCCAAACAGACTTCCTTTCAAGGAGTTCGGAATATTTCAAGTCCCGGAGGGATGACGAGTATGAGGTCTCGATATTCAAGGGATGAACGGACTCGATGGATAAATAATGCAAATGCCTATGAAAAAGGAGGCAAGTGCTATCGATCGCAGCAAGGTGTAAAACCGTAATTGCAGTGACAAAAGAGGGATTCCTTATTGAAGGTCACGCAAGGGCGGAAGGGATATAAGGGAAAGAATGCTAATTATAGCTAAGTATAGCTCCCAATTGCCACCGGCAGCAAAATACAAATTGGAAAATGAAGAGCAAGAGCTTTGCATCAAAAGGGGAGAGAGAAGGGAAAAAGAGGGAATTAAGTGGACTAATAGCTTTTGGAGTTCAAAGGTGTGAATCTTCTGGGACTCGATCGGGACGATCCACGGTCCACCGGTAATGGGCCCGTATGGAGTTGTAATGTACTCTGATGGATATAATGTGACGGGTATCATACCAGAAGTACGTTATTTACAATTCTTTTTAATTTTGAGGTTTTTTCTTTTTTTTCTTTCTTTTTTTTTGTATTTTCGGAATTTATACATTCAACTCTGATATCTCCCAAGTCGATAGTTAGTTATTCTTCTCTTTCTATCTTTTTATTTGTTCGAATTAAAAATCAAAGATTGGGATCATCTAAAAAGCAATAAGTAAAAAAAAGAAAAAATGGAAATATAAATTCAAGGAAACCCTTTTTTCCCCGAGAATTTGGTCTGTCTACGCCGTACTCCGTACTTTGAACAATAGGCCTTCGGCACCTACCACCGGTACCGAGTCACAAAGTACCCTCTATACCAATAATCAGGCTCCAAGGTACATCTCCCACATGTACCAACTCTAGTCTTTTAACACTATCCACCTTGCATCTGCCGAGCGTATTTCGTTCCAGACTCTCCTAATAAATTCTCTAATTTAATTTGTTTAGAATTGAAAGCTCCTCCCACCTGAGACCAATCATATTGCCATAACAAAATAAATCCTGTGGGGTTTAAGTCAGCCCATGTCTTAATGCATTGACCGTGTGTGCTAGAGCCTGCAGGGGACTCGATCAATCATTAAAGGTGAGGGTAAGGAACCTTTTTTTCGCCTGTCACCAATATATCTCTCCGGGATGGGATCGACAGCGCAGCAACCGGCCCCAAAAGTGACAGCAGCCAAAAAAAGTCTTCTTTTTTATTCTGGCCGTTATGGTTTAATTTCATATTGCAAATTAATCGGCTACATATATCCCTCGATAACCCGTACCTCACATAAAAAAAGAATGAAATAACTCAGATATCGAATCCCTGCTATGCTCCTTGTCTAGACCCCTGGTCTCTTCATTATTGACATCCAGACCAACCTATATGCACCACACTGAGATCCCCCTCCATCTTTCCTTTTGCCCTCCCGCGTGGGGCGATAATCATAGGAACAGGTTCGCAATTGGCAAACAGGATCCACAAACGCGAGCTGTGGTGAGTTACGAAAAAGTCGAACACTGTCGCAAAGCTACCCGATGCTTACATATCTTGTAGCGAGGCATAACTACAACATACTTAATCCTAGCTAAATTCAACCTGCGTGACGCGACGGGGAAATTATGATGCAGACCCGCTCTTGTCCAAGACCTGGCATAATAATAGAATGTGAGGGGAGATACGGGAGTACCTTGCCGGATGAAAATTTTTATGTACTTTTGTTGACTTCATTGCCCCTCGACTTAAAGTGAACTTCGGAATATAGTTTTTTTGGGGTGAATACTTTTAAGCTGAAATACATTAATTAATACATAGTTGATGTTTAATCGGCGAGTTTTCTTTGAAACAATTGGGCGAACATCCTCACTCGGTCATAGTTCAATTAATCAAATCGCAAAATTGAATAATGATAATATCCCACAATCCAACCTTGGAGCAATTGGAGAAAGACATTTGGTATCGAAACTTGTAATACACAATTATGACCATGACAATATCCATAGGCCATTCTCCCTTTCCCCATCACAGCTGCGTCGCACGTCCTCCCGCAGCTCGACCAACAGATTGGCAGAGCGACGTGAACTCGGTGATTCTGCAGTCGCCAGTCGACATTGCAATCCGCAAAACGCATACTTATTTCTCCTAAGCATGCATTGGTCGGCCGTCACATGTTCTGGAGTCGTTGCCTTCTTAGGGAAGTATAAACTTGCTAGTACCTGATAACTAATGTTTGACTAATGTATGTCAGCGAAGCTATCAAGTCAACCGAGCCAACTAGAGCCACTAAACAGTGTTGGCAGATCATTCAAAAAGAAAAATACTCCGAACGCCTCCTCTTGGAGTCCAATCGATGGCTAGCATGTTAGGGCGATGCAAGCCCCTCCATATCATCACATCAGGGGCAATGGCAAAATGCGATCAGCGGCCCATACCTTCAATGGGTGAAATGTCCGTGCCGAAGTCGGCTTCGAGCCATGGACGAAGGCTGCTTAGACCGAATCTCATATATTCGATGGAGATGATCTACTTTTTACGGTCGCGTATATAGATCGCATAGTACAACAATATCGAGATGACTCAAATTTACAACCTGTTTGGTTATGGTCCTGTTTTGAACTTCTTGTCTCTCTTACTCTTTAAAGAAAATTACTTGTAAAAACCAGTCGCACAATGAAACTCATAAGGTGATACACTTGACGGGCCAGCCCGCGCGGGTCTCACTGAGACTGTTTGCTTGTCTCAAGGCGCATCGATATTACCTACAGCAAAAAGATCAACTACCCCTACTTCGTACATATGTATGTAGTTCATTAGCTTAACTTGCTGGTCCGCTAATCGCTCCGATTTTCGTTTTTTTCATCAGCAAGCTGCATAGCACGCGAGCACATCACGTTCTAGCAGACTCGTGCCCAAGTAGTGGGGCATGCACGGTTGTTCTCCCAAAGGACTTTGTACAAGTATAGCCATTGTGCTGCGGGACCCGTCTGGTTGACAAGAGATCGTCGGAGAAGTGTGCTATCGTCGCATCTAGTCTGTCTGATCTGTATAATATGTTTCCCGAGGTTGAGAAGCCCGACCGGCATCCAGGCAACCATTTTAGGTAGGAGCTTTGCTAGGTCGAGGCTTGGGAGCAGTCTGGATCAGCAATGGCTTCTGTGATGAGACACGTGAAATGTCTTTCTACGTTAAGTCAGTGGTATCTTTGTTGATTTGATGGATTATCCCTCGGGTGATATTTCCTCCTGGGGATATCTCTCCGTATGCGACAGTATCTAGTCTCCTCGTACTCCTCGCGTATAGGAGACAAGTTGCTCACTTCCATGTAGAATCAGCAAGACACTAATCTTTGGATTGCTTGTGTCGTACTATATCTCGGTTTGCCTCGCGGGGAAGATCTGAGTCGATGTCTTGAAATATCAACGTTGGTATCCGAGAGAGTGTGGAACGTGTCAAATAGCGAGGTCTATGCTATATAGCCAGATCAACTAACGGGAGAGGACGAATACGTATCTATCGTATAGAAAGAGCCTCTATTGGATATAAGTGGCATCGAGTAACTTCCTTGTTGGGTCTCTCCTGTCTCACCGATATGTCTTCAGACACATAGTAATAGTCCTGTAGAAAGGTTTGGTATTAGATCACAGCCTAATTGAGACCTCGAGATTATCGATATAACCTTGCTTGGAAACATGAAAGATATATCCCAGCAATATCTTCTCAGCATCAGACAGTACGAGCTCCGATACCTATCATACAGGTAACATTCAAACAATCCAGATTTTGGCTACCAGGCCAAGACTTCAAGTTTATGTTGTGTCAGCTCGTGGGCATAATTGTTGAATGCGGTGAGCGGCTGAGGCTGAAATAACACCGCAGTTTTATGCATAGATGGCGCAGGTACGTACCTGCATCCGGCTGCAAGATCGCGCTCTAAACTTTGTGGTTTTGGTTATGATCTCAACAAACTCGGTCTGCTGCGTCTTATGTGATTTGAGATGCAGGGCTTCTGTTTCTTTCTTTGGGGTTCTTTATTATGCTTGCTCACCGAGTTTTTGAAAAGGTTCTTGATGGCTGAGAGAGTGGCTGTTTCTTTGTGGCCTTTCTTTACCCTGCAGTGTAATCATGCTGTTACACGAGCAACATACCAGATGTGACCTTGACTGGGATGCTCTGTTCACTTTCCAAGGTAGAGTATATTTGAACACCATATTACCAATATATATCATGTTATCCACTACCGACTAAACACACCTCTTCATCTATATATCTATCGGGTTTAAGGTTTTGTTATGTAAAGTTAAAATACCCCGTACGAATAGCCCTGTGAACGTGGAATATGTAAACAACCTGATCACCGAATTTTGGACATTGAATTTAACGCAAGCTCATCCATGAAGCGGAAAGCCGGAACCTTGGTAGCTATGTAGGTAGGGGACAGGGGTTATCCATGCATACATATAATATTATGGTATTGACAAGCAGTCTAAATAAAAACCAGAACAGACCGCAGATACATATATAATACTTTGTACATATGTATAATGCAAGCTGATCAATGAAGGCAGCGGAAAGGCGGTGGACTGAGAGCAGGGATTGTCCATTCAATGTCTACAGAAAGTCTAGAATTGTATGGATATCCATAAGTAGTTCAAAAAGCAGAAGATAATACTGGAAATCTAGACCCTCCTAAATCTTAAACTCAATAGATCATGCTAGTAACTACAGATCTAGTTAGCGGGAGAAAATACCCCTAGAATGAGTACCGGATACCGAACGCAGTATAGTAATTTGCTAGATTGTAACGGTCAACGATACATACAGCGTAAGTTTTCACATCGTCGATTCAATACGAAAGCCCACTTAGACGGGCGCATGAAAGAGAAAGACCCATGAACGGCCGCCGATGGGGCGATATGGAGGCAATCAACAAAGAACGATAGAAGCTACGCAACATCTCCACCCGTCATACTCCACAGTTCATTTCGTGTTAGGGGTAATACACGGCGAACAAGGAAGTAAATCATCGCTTTGCGAATCCTTTAAACCTAAGCTATCGGGACGGCCTCCGCGAGCTGTCTAGAAAGTCACCACAAGGCGATGCCGGACACACACGGCTGGCGGATTAACTAGCATGTTTCCGCGCAACGGTCCAGACGGCACTTCTTTCCAGGATTAGGAGCTAGTATGCGCCACTACTTTCCCAATTTCACATCCCCGACGCCACCAACATATGGTACATGATAGCTTATGTTACCTGTCAAGCTGTCGACAGCATCGAATGAGCGGGACAGTGAACGCGCTGGCTGGTATACTCCAGGTTTGGGATGGGAGCCGTGTTTTAGATGCGAACTGGCCGGGGTTAGACCGCGATACACGTCATATTTCTTTGTTACTTCTTTGTCCGGGATCTGGGATGTTAGATTGGGACTAACATAATCGGACCCAGGGAGTCCAGATTCGATCAGGAAAAGCTCCATTTGCCTGACATTGGACGGCACCTTTTTTTATCTTTGCTTTTTAGAGTAACTAAGGAACTTTTGGTGTGCTCGCGGGTGGATTTCCGGTTCCAGGGACACAGACTCGGGTTGCCTAGTGGAGGCTCAGGGGCTGGCTTGGGGATTTACCATGCATCTTCTCGTGGAGCTTGATGCACCATGTGGGCATAAATCCACATTATAAAGTATAAGTGAGACCATTCATTAACGGTATTAATTAATTCAAAACTTTGAGCTGGGTATGTATTCCGTCCGGAGTACGCAGCCATCTTGTTCTGCTTTTAAAAGCAATAGTTCAACGCCCCCTGCAATGAGGATCGAGGGGTGAGGGGCGGCTGTGCCGCATTCCCAGAGTTTCGGTAGAGTTCGACTCCAGAACCTACGTGTATACTCGGTACTCCGTATCGGGAAACTGACCTGAAGGTCACCCTAGTATCGGGAAATGCAACTCACGAAATCGTTGAGATCCCCCGTTGTTCGATTCTTTGTTTGACATTGCACGTGCTTAAACTGCCATGCGGGACTAACAGCAAACCCCTGTCAACGCCCCTGAGATCAACCTGACCGTTGTGCAGTGAGCAGGGGTTTGAGACTGTGTGGGGAACTAGAAAACTAGCCAGGCCTATCGGAAAGACGGCCATAGAAAGACGATCCACAAAGAGCCCCGGCGAGTCGTGGACGACTTGAGCACAAGTGACCCACAATAAGGCGAGTTTCTTAACTTCTAGGGGCGGAACAATACGCCAGGCAGTGGGTATGTAGTTATGTAGTACTCTTTACGGAGTTCGAGTATTGGTAGCCCCCACCGCATTGATGAATCTGTCATTTTCATAGGGGAACAGACGGTAGACTATTGATAACTTTGTGCGTGCATCTGGCCGTTGAGGGGATCAATAGTTTTGCTGGTCCTTATACTCCCCGGGGCGGTATTGTAAAGTGCTGACCATGGACCGGAATCCCCACACCTACGCCACTTTCCTTGGGACGGGATAAAAGGGGGGGGGGGGATATGATAGGTGTTAAATTAACTGTGTTGTCATTA
>LACB01000327.1:0-31470 GCA_030142185.1 Penicillium thymicola
CCCCCTTGCTGCAATCCGATTTTTATTAGAACATAATTCATCTTTACGCTTGTTTATGGCCATTTGTTGTTATTCTTCATAAACGAAGAGGCACGTGCGTGGAAACATACGAACGTCACGTTTTTGTGGGGACTATCAAACTCTGTCCGTGAGTGTAATTTCACGTCTGTTATAGAATTACAGATGTGGTATCCGCTGATCACTTGGCTAATTTAATCTTAATGTTCCAATGTGGAGAATAATCTTATTTTTGATCTTCTTTGGGGCAAGATTTACGCGCTGCATGATTAATACCATTTTGCGTAACATAATATCCAATAGAAATCGCCATCTACGCAGGCGTATAGTGGCCAGGGTATTGTTGCCTAAAAGTTTCGGATGCCTGCATTAAATAAAGATACCTGAATTAACTAACTACCATAACAGAGCCCTTAGTAAGTAAAGTTGAATTCCCTTTAATTTCTCCAATATTGATTCTTTGGGAAATGAGCACAAATGTGACGCTATTCGCACCCACACAGACTTTTTGGGGGGGGGGGGGGTTATGAAATTGTTGAGAATATGGCATGAGAGGTTTCAACGGCTAGAAACGGGAGATTTTAAAGATTTGTGTGGTGGGAATAGCTTCAATATTACCCGGGAGGGAGGCTTCCATTTGAGAGCTTCATTTACAATGCACTGTAAGACGACAAGACAATCACACCGCCAGGACAGTAGCAACAGTCGACCGACTAGAGCAACAGTCCCGTTTATGACGATTCATATTATTGCGAACAGAGAAAGTCTTCCCACAGCCAGCATGAGTACAGCGGAATGACTTATCTTGGGTACGCGAGTGGAAATGGGGGCGTAGCCAAAAAGGGCACGAGGAAGCCTTACGGCAGGTGCGGCAGATATAGCGATCACGATTCTTGTGATCGCGGTTCTTCTGGCAGAGATCCGAATTGGAGGGCGGGAAGTAAGAGTGGTGCTGCCAAGTGAGAGTAACAGGGGAGATCAGAGCAGAGGACGACTGGGACCTAGGCTGCTGCTGTGTTTGGACCTGGGTGTGCGGTTGAGGCATTTGCAGTGCAGTCACTGTCATAGCGGGCTGGAAGGATGCCGTTGCTGGAGGGCGGGTGTGATACTTTGTTGGTTGAAGTACGTCGACAGGGGATGACTGGGGGCTAACGCTTAGAGCGGGTGGAGCGTATGGTGCTGCTGTGCTGTGCGGAGGGTATATGGATCTCGTGCTGGAGATGGAGAAGCGGTTCGGGTGTGTGTCCGGCTTGGTGTTAGGCTCTGAGGGGGAGTGGTGGTTCTTGCTGTGGTTGTTACCGGAGCGCAAACGCAGTGGCGGTGGCGGGGGCAGTTCGTAGAGCTGGATCTGAACGTCTCGGTCAGGACGAGATGGGGAAAGTCGTCGGTGCTCTAAGGATAGGTTAGTTATGTTGCTTAATATAAGATCGATAAGATTGATAAGATTGATATATTGATATGATAGTGAATTACTCACTGACTGCGTGCCGAGCACCATCGGCATCCCCGAATAGGGTCGATATAGACGGCAGCGAGAATTTGGGCTGCTCCTTGACCGGCAGTGGCCGTGGCTGTGGCAGAGGAAGATGAGGCTGCGGCGAGCGGTTATAGTAACTGGACTCGAGGAGAGTATGGACCGGCTTGATAGCAGGGGTGTTGTGGGAGATAAAAAAGGGAAGATCCATATTTGCCCTTGGAGCACTAGAGAGTAAGTAAATCGAGGATTTGATCACGGTTCGTTTTAAACCAGCCAACTTCCAAAGAGTGGGGGATGAGACGAGATTTATAGAGCAAGCACCTGGTTCTCTGGATGATCGTTGGTGGACTTGTGAAAACACATTTCCTCAATACACCCATGTTTATAATACCTATTATGGTTCTATAACCTAAACTAAACCTATCTGAAGATCATTCCTCGAAGCTATGTATACTCGCTACCAACCGAAACGGGTTAAGAAAACGATATAATCGGCCTTCTAAATCATTCCTCCTATTAATACTTTCTCTTCCTTCGTTTTTTTCAGGGCACTTTTCTATTATCAGGAAGGCAACTAAAGGCTGTGCACGGATTCTAAACAGGGGAGATCGGTGATTAGATGTAGATAGATTCATAGACCTTACGTTTGTGTCCCGTGGAGTTAGCGGACGGCGATTTCCATTGGATACCAGGGTACTGAATAGGTAGATTATATTCTCCGAAACGGTTTTATCATTCAGAGCGTAAATTTTGTCCCAAAGAGGATCAAAGGTATAATTGTTCTCCACATTCGAATCTAAAGTAGCCAAGCGATCAGCGGTTACCACAGCTGTAATCCTACGTATGATGGGCATAAGATGGGAAAAAGAATACGGCGTATTTTACAACTTGACCATATCAGTTCCTGTTTACATAGGGCCTAGGCCATATCCCAGTCTGATATGACAGAAATCTGGCTATATTCAAATGTATATTGCAACTGACTGATATTAAGAACTCCAACTAACTAAATTAACAAAACTCGCTTTTTCAACAATCTTCGCGGACATCGATCGGGGGGCAAGGGGGGGATTGGCCAGTTGAGAGGGGGCCATCTGGGAACTAACTGTATTATGTATTGTATGGTATGCCGAGTACCAGTTGTCACATGATTTTATGGATAAATTACCCTGTCTCCACCATGTATTCAACCTTGGACTTTGACAGATTCAGATTATCCCTTTCACGGATAGACAGAATTTGATGGTTCCCACACAAACATTTCAAACCGCTTCAGGCGTTCCCCGCTTATATCCATTCATGGGGAAATTGTAAAATTCCATCCTTCAGTGTCAGTGCCGTTCAACGGCTCCCCAGCTCCGCTCATCAGCACATCAAAGAAGGCAGTGTCAAGGCCTTGGAAAAGCCAATCTTCCATATCGGCAGAAGCATCCGGAAATGCCTCTTCTGGCAGCGCGAAAACATCTCCAGATGTGGCCTGGACAACCTGTCCTCCATGCTTCCGTGCTGATGATGCCTCCATTGCCTGTGCGCTTCCTCGTGAGGCTGCATTGTCGGGTGTGACCACATCAGTAGGTGTATGATGGTTGGAGACTTGTGGTGTTCTGACATGGATGTATCCAAAGCCACCAATTGTCACACCCTCATAGAGAACTTGCTCCTGCTCTGCGTCGAAGGGCGTAATAGAAATACCGTCTCGCGCAATTCTGATGGCACCAACGTACGGCACCTTCACTACCAACACGTTTTGGTCGTTTTCTTGGCCAACATCCGAGTACCTTTGTGCAGGCCCGCTTCAATATCCAGCAAGTTCTTAAGAAGGGCAGCACATTTCGCCGTGAGGACATCCTCATGTAGCTCCGACATGGATTCCATACACCCAAGAGCCCGTTCCACCGTCGCTCGATCTCCAACTCGGTGGTGTACGAGTAGGTTTTCCGTGCCCTTGTTACAGTGATTCAAAATGCGAGCCAGCATCAGTGTCATACCAGAAATCAGAGCTATAAAATCTCCCATCCGACAGCCGGCCGTGACTGGGTTGAACGTACGAATCGCAATCTGTCGGCTCAAAATCTCACGGCTGGCGTTTGCGCAGGCGATTCTCGAGTACACCCTCTGCGAGGCATACCTTGGGTTTAACATATATGGCAGATGAAGCTGGTTCACCAAGGAGTAATAAAATACATGGTCCCAAGCTCGTCGAGTTTCCCAGAAGGCCTCCGCCGAGTCTACTTCGAGACCCGCAAATTGCAATGGCCGCCAGAATGTAGCCGGCCATTGCCCAATACCCGTCAACAGTTCTTGATCTATCTCTTGAGTCATGTCAAGTGCTTCTTGGGGTGAGTGCATTTGATTACGTTCGATAATCTTGGGTACCATATCTGGAATGAGTATAGGCAAGTTGCCGCTCTCAACTCTGGGGATTGCGAAACTCGCACCGTTAGTGCTTGTGGGCAGACCCAGTAGCAAGCATAGAAATTGTTCCGTGGAAACCACACAGGCCCACATGGCCGCAGGATCAAGATCGCTCTGCTGGTTGACGACTTTGAAGCGATAGTGGCCTGGTCGATGCAAGCCCAATAGCTGTGCTGTCATGACAGCACGGCGCATTGTGTTCCAGGCTCGTCGGATGTTGCCACGATCTATGTGATAAATGCCTTCGAGGATGAGGTTCTCGAGAGCCTCCAATGTGCCAAGCAAGATGTCATTCGTATTCACCAGCTTCATGGCTGAGTTTGCTAGCTGCTCCATAATGGCACGATGATGCTTGGTAAGGCCAGGTATAGCTTTTGTGGGAGACAGGTGTTGCAACCCTATTACGAAAAGCAGCATTTGTCTTGCCAACAAGACTGGGTGGCTTTCCGAATATAGGAGATTGGTTGTTGGTATTTGTTCTTTGGCTTTTTCGCTTGGCCACGAGCTGCATAGTTCAAAGCTAGATTTGTAGCAAAATATTGACATGCTGCTGAGACTTTCAATGAGTATTTCGATGTCTTTTTGGGGAGGGAGAGAACTTCGTAGGGCTTGAGTGATACTGGGATATGTGGAAACCTCCGAAATGGAGCCACGATTAGACACTGGGGCTGGTGGCAACCGAGGTATCGGGAGTTGGCTTGATGATCCCTGAGTCTGTTGGCGACTCGATACATTCTTTTTCTTTACTGTTTCATCAGTATATAGCCGTGCAACTATGTGAAGATGCTGACTAACTTTGCCATGCACTGATGATGCCTGTGTTGGGTGTGTTGAAAAGGGAGTCAATGGTAAACATCCAACAGCAGCATCTGGTTGAGAACCGACACCACTCTCGCCCACTAGCCGTGTATTAATAGCAGCGTCTTGCTCACCATCTCCTTTATCGCTCTCAGCCATTTCTGAGATTACTTGACTGGTGCATTTCGTGCCTCGACGATGGCAAGTGATGCAGATCGCATCGTCTAGCGATGAAAAAGTACACTTGACTTTTCTCTGTCTACACTCCCAGCAGCTGTGTGTACCTTTGCGAACCTTTCTGCGCTTCGGTGCGGGTGCGGGTTCGTCCGAGGAAACCATCATTCGCCTCATTCGGTGTGTAGGCTTCGCAAGCTGCGACCGTGACAACAGAGACTGGCCTTTGTCCGAGTGCAGAAAAGTGCAGATACACTATCAAGAAGTTTCGACCGGATGATTAATTACTGGAGATGTCCGAGGCGCTTTTCGCAGATGACCCCCTTAGGTATCTGGTAGGTATGTACCTCCCTGCTGACAAATGGACAATCGTCCGAAAGGTTCGGACGATTCAGCCGAGATATGCACAAGGTTAAGGGAACGTTGAACTCGCAAGAAATGCAAATTTACTCTGCTGTTCGCGGTACGTTGAAGATGTGTCCTTCTTGAAGGGGGTTGACTTTCTGTCCCTCAGACTAATATAATGCATGAATACTACTGATCAGATACATCTCCTTCCGGGCATTCTAGAAGATTGAACTGGGCCGAGCTTGATTCGGCCGAACTAGTGATACACCTTGTCTAGCTCGGAGATGTGGGCATGCATGTCTGGGTTTGTTTGCTGTGGCTGGAGTCCGTCCGAAGCGCATATAAACAGGTTATTTCTTTCGTAATGTGAAAAGGGGCAATCTTTTAATCTTGTCATATCACTGTTTTGCAAACTTGTTCAACAATGGACAAACGAGTCCTCAACTCAGAGAAGCAGGCTTCGTCTACCCTTGTGTCAGGTTCAGAGTCAGGTGGCATTCATGTTGCCAATGACGACGCAAAAGCTCAAACCGATGACTATCCGCATGGTGCCCGCCTGGCTGCTGTTGTGCTTTCACTCATGTTAGGAATGTTTTTGGTAGCACTTGACAACGTCAGTCCCCCGTTCCGCGATGCACCACACAGCTAACCAAGGCTATCAACAGACCATCCTCGGCACAGCCATTCCCAAGATAACGGATGAATTCCATGACCTGAACAAAGTGTCATGGTACGGGTCAGCCTATTTGATGACATATGGCTGTGGTTAGTTATTATGACACATTCGTTTCTGGATGGCATGTTAACCTTTTACGCAGAGCGCCTCCTCTCTTCCCATCTATTAATGCTTGGATACTTGGTCTTAGATCTACCTCATTACGAAATAGCTAATTATTATAGCCTTCCAATCGACCTGGGGAAAGTTTTTCAAGTACTTTCCGATCAAGCTTTGGTTTCTCGTTGCCGTATTCATTTTTGAAGTGGGAAGCCTTATATGCGCCGTGGCTCAAGACCCTACAACTCTTATAGTCGGCAGGGCTATCGCTGGCTTCGGCGGAGCCGGAGTTGGCGTGGGAGTTTTCACGATTATCGGGTTCGCTGCACCTCCTGAGAAACGTCCACAATTTTTGGGCTTTACTGGAGCAACCTATGGCATCGCCGCGGTCTTGGGACCGCTTATCGGTGGCGCTTTCACTGACAAAGTGTCATGGCGCTGGGCAAGATAAGAGCTATTGAATTATTTGTGCTATAGCTGACCACTGAACAGTGCTTCTACGTCAATCTGCCCATCGGGGGACTAGCTGCCGGACTGATCTTCTTGCTCTTCAAGGCCCCAAGTAGCGCAGCCCCGGCAAAGGCTACACCTAAAGAGAAGCTCTTGCAAATGGACTTCGTCGGTGCAGCTCTTATGATGGGATTGATCGTTTCATTTATCCTTGCGCTGCAGTATGGGGGCCAAACACATTCCTGGCACAGCAGCCAGGTTATAGGACTGCTGGTCAGCTTTTGTGTGCTCGTTCTGGTCTTTGTGGCTTGGGAAATCTACCAGAAGGAACGTGCAATGATTGTTCCACGTCTTGTAAGCCATGATGCAAGTCCCACCCTCCCTGACATGAATTAATAGCGAAAATGGCCGTAGTTTATGAAACCCTACGTTTCTGTGGGCTCCATATTCATGTTCTTCTTCGGCGGCGCCTACTTCATCATCCTTTACTATCTTCCGATCTATTTTCAAAGCGTCTATAACAGCAGTCCAATCGGACCTGGTGTCAAAATGCTTGCATTAATCATCCCGTTAACCATCGCTGCCATCGTATAGGGTTTCGCCCTATCCAAAATCCGCATTGTACCTCTGTTCTGGATCATAGGTGGCGCTTTGGGAGCCATCGACTGTGGCTTATTCTATACTTTTGGAACTGAAACATCGACTGGCAAGTGGATTGGGTATCAGATTATTGTTGGCTTCAGCGCGGGCTGGTCATTCCAGACTGCCATTTCAAACGCGCAAGTCCATGCTTCACCAGAGGACATGTCGCAGGCTACAGCTATCGTCAGTTGTGAGTCCTTAGCTTACTATACCATTCACGAGTTATCTCCTGACAGTAATGCCAGACTTCATGACCGTTGGTGGAGCTTTCTTTCTCGCAGCAGCACAGTGCGCCTTCAACAACCAGTTGATTCAAGCAATTGCCATAAATCTCCCTGAGATCGACCCGGCGGTAGTTACTGCGACCGGTGCAACTCAGATCCGCGAAGCTTTTACGGGCTCGCAAGTTCCTGTCATCGTTGATGCCTATATGGTTGGTCTGAAAGCTGTCTTTGCAATTACTATTGCCGCCTTTGGTATTGCCACCGTCATTGGCTTCTTTGGCAGCTGGAAGAAGCTCCACAGTGATGAGCTGAAGAAGGCGGCTGGTGGCGCTGTATAATTGTCTATCGATTGTCGGCGCGTCTGAATAGGAGTTAGCATCTCGACGGTGTATTTAGAATGATGGGCGACCACCTTATTGTGGGCGAATGAGTTGCATTTCACGACTTAGGTTGTCGATTCTAGAGATCTAGAGTTGCCTATCACTCGGGGTACAGACTTTTGACGCAGTGGGTGGCTTAAATTTATTATATATAGAACCTTTAATAAGCGCTACCTCGTACCTTCGTTTCTATCAGAGCGAATAATATCGCACGATCTGAACGGATCAATTATTTCCAACCCAACTTTGTTGATATCTATTAAGATCAACTAGATAGTCTCCCCTCCCTCTTCTTCTTTTCCCCTTCTTCAGCAGTTAGCACTTCCAATACAGTTGCATTGCTCTCTCTCTCTTCTCCCGGCTTCTTAATACATTTCCGCTACGAAGGTTGTGGATGCTAGGGCCGCCATGTACCTTTTGCTTGTCTTGAAGAGTCTCTAAATAATTCATTGTGCATCGCATCCATACTAGGAGCTAGAACACAAAGTGTGATCTCCACTGGTTTGAGACACCACTAATCCCTACTCCTGCTCATCGAGTTCCTCTTCTCAGAGCGACCAAATTTCAACCGAGGTATGTCGTTATTAGCCTATATTTGAGCTTGACATTCTAACTTGCCTAGACTTGGTCGGCTATGATGAGGCATTGGCCGTGAGATCGTCATAGAGTGGGGAATCCTTTCGCTTTGTGAATCAATCAATTTGTTTCGGCCGTTTTTATCATCTACCAAGAAGACTTGGGAAGGAGAAGATATCTAGAGAAAAAGACCTAAAAAGACTACCAAAAGACATGACATGGTCGTGTAGGCGGTCGACTATTCTTGCATATACTACGTATGTTAGTAACAATTTGCGGTCAACTCCCTTAACATTTTCAGGTCTGGCGAGCTGTGGATGCCTTTGTCGGGAGCTGCGATAGACCTATGATGCAGTTGTCAACCCATTTTTATGGCCGTGTGCGGTTAGTTGGTGAGAAACGTTCGTAGTGGTGTTCCGAGGTTCTGTTGGTGGATTAGATATAGGTAATTGCTTAGGAAAAGTGCATGTATAGTTGATGCCTAAAAGTTGATATCCAAGCCAACCATCATCTTCATGAGTATATCGTACATTTAGTTGGTCAGTAGCCTATTTCGGTCGCTGCATCTCATATTCAACGTGAACTTCATCTGTGCGCCGTATTTGATATTGCTCCAGGTCATTTAAAATACTTTCCTGGCTCTCTTTTTTGCGCAATGGAGTTGTTCTCTCATTTTTTGACACGTGAGCCCGGGAGCTCAGTTGATTGTCGTATACCTTGTGCTGTGCATAAGATGATGGCTTGGAGTGACCCTTGGATGTCGAAACGAGTTTCAGTTTACTCAGAATAAGTTCGAGCATCGGTTGTAATGTGGGTATGCATGCAGCAATGACAACAACATTGGCTTCGACACTGGGGGTTTGTTAGTATCATACCAACATGTCTGGAAGATGCAAGGTCTTACTTTGTCCAAACCACAAGAGATACAGTGCTAACTAATTCACGGAGCAGCATTAGCATTTGAAAGCAGGCCATGATCAAACCCAGAAAGGAGAACTAACATGTTGGATCTGTCTGATCAGCCAGACCTTTGATCTGAGCGCATTTGACCACTGCAGTTGCAGCCGCACTGGAATTGACCGTACTTGTTAGCTTCGAGGCACTTGAAGGGATCAATAGCTAGATTTCCATACATTGCACCAAGACCAAGCGCAGCAGTTAAAGCAATCTTTTTGCGCAATGACATTTGAAGTTTGAATAGAACGACCCCGGGGTAAATTGCGAGGAAAAGGTCGACAAATGCGGAGAAAGCTGCCCATATATGGCGGGTATCAGTCACTGTCACGAGAATAACGAGGCCCATCGAACACCGCTCACCTCCATTAAATGTGGCATAGTTTATAAGAATCCAAATGTCCCTGCACTTCGCCTCCCCGCTCAATACCATGGAGCTCTTCCAAAGTGCCTGTTGTGGATCACACATGGTAACATAGATCAGGATGTTGACAATGGCAATGACAGCAACCAAGCTAACAAGACCCCATACTATGATACGTTGGGTGAGGTTTGGGTTCAGTAGTCGGTGGAGTAGTGCGGCAACCGCAAGCTTCGGTATTGCGAAGGATATAATTCCGAAAATGAACGAGATCATATTCCACATGAGGGCAAGCTCGGCGGACCTAGGTTCAAGATTCATCTTGTGTTGTCCATATCCATAAATCACTGAGACCGTCGTAGTTACAACAAAAATTAGACCGAATATCTGAAGCAGTCGCGGTTGTCAGAAATGCTGGTCCAGGATATGCGATATGCAAAACAGATGGGATAATCACCATAGATGCTCCGATCAACCAGTCATCGAACCCGAAGTTTCGTAACATGCGTTGCCGAACACATAAACGAGCGATAACGAGAAACGTAGCAAGAGTTGTCATTGACCACATTACCGCCATTATTTTTGGGCCTTTGTTCCCCGTTTTGGGGGCATCCGTGATCGAACCCGCCATACTGGGCGGTGGTCTATTTCAAGGTCTGAATCACAATTAACAATCGCAGTGCCTAAAATCTTTATAAGATTGAAAGGAGTGGAGGATCTTTTGAGCGGCAAAAAAAAAAAAGATACAAAACTTAGGGATTATCCCGTTCGGGGATCATCTCGTGGTTACACTGTATGTGAGAACAGGTCCACATTTCTTCTTGAGAATTAACAATATAGATATTTTATCAGTCTACTCTAGCGTATATTAACGGGCCACAATGCATTAGTGACAGGCATCACAATCCTGTGAGGCTTCCATCCATCGCCGATGTAACAGGGCGTGGTTTTAGCGTGCTGATCCCAGCATCTCATATACATTTTCGTCCTATATCGTGGATCCACATGCACTAATTCCTAGACATGGGATGATCATCCCCGATTATCGGCCAATAAGTGATCTAGTCGGATTAGCTCAATTCCTTCGCCCCGAAACGGGACCGAATAAATGAAAGAATACAATAAACATATTAACAGGATGACGGAATAACCCTTTTATAGCATTACTCCGCGGACAGTTTGTCTCATTATTAACTAGGCATGAGATGCTACGGGGCTTTTAGTGCTCCATAGTGGAACCCATACTCAAACGATGGCAATCGCGTAAGATGGATCGCAATCCCCCTTATATAGCCAGATGTTGGAGATATGTCTATATTTCAGTTCTAACTTTTGCTATTTCATCCCCGTGAAAGGTGTTTCTAGTTCACAAATTTCTAAAATGACAGTCACCGATGTATCAAACGGATCTACAACTAATGGCTATGGTGTAGCCATGATTGATCCTCAAGTTGCCACTGCGCCCAGTGCCCCCGAGAAACTTGCGCATTTGCAAAAGGAAATTGAATCCCATTCCCAGGATTACAGCAATGGCGATAGTTATGCGCGTCTGAAGCTTCTGGAGACAGCCCGGTCTCTCGTACAGGCAATGGAAACACCCCAGGAGACCATGCTCCGATACTGCTGGGCCCAGGTGCGTCAGAACAAAGAAGACCTTAGTTCACGAATTGAGAATGCTTACTTGATTGTTTCTGTGTAATAGCCCACAGCGTTTGCCGGCATTGAAATTTGTATTGATCTGGGAATCTTCTTCATATTAGCGCAGACGGACAAGCCTAAAACCGTGGCAGAGCTTGCAGCAACAACAGGCGCGGAACCCGAACTTCTCGGTCAGTGACAATTTCCAAGCCAGATAATCATTACGCTCATTATTGTGAAGGTCGCATCATGAAGCATCTCGCCACAATGGGGGTCTTTGTTGAGACTGGTATGGATGAGTATAGCCGCAACGGGCTAACCACGACACTCGCTATTAAGCGGTACAATGATGCTTGGCCATGCATGTAGGTAGTTCCTTCCGTGGATCTCCACCTCATCCAAATTTGTTTACTGACTTCATGTTTCGCTTGCAGTAATGGATGCACCCTTCCAGCAATCAATGCACTGCCCACCTGGCTCAAGAAAAACCATTATCGAAGCCCCACCGAAGGAACAGACTGTCCGTTTACCCTAGGATTCAAAACTGACTATCACTTCTTCGAATTCCTTACCGGCAAGAACCCCGACTATCCTGAACTCGGTGCTCAGTTCAACAATCTCATGTCGGCCTATCACCAAGGCAGACCCAGCTGGATGGATGGGAACTTCTACCCGGTACAAACTCTCATCGAGGGAGCAAAGACGGGCAAAGAAGACGTTTTCATCGTGGACGTTGGCGGAAACAAAGGGCATGATCTGGAGGAGTTCATATCGAAGTGGCCAAACACACCGGGCAAATTGATCCTGCAAGACCAGCCACATGTTTTGAAAGACATCGAGTCGTTGAACGCAGCAATTAAGCCCATGGTCCACGACTTCTACCAGGAACAACCCATCAAGGGTAAGTGGATTGACACACCTCGAACATTAACCAATGGCTGACATATGTCTACTTAGGTGCACGAGTATATTTCTTGCATTCCGTCCTGCATGACTGGAACGACGAGACATGCCAGAAAATCCTGTCACAATTGGTTGCTGCGATGACACCGGGATACAGCAAGTTGCTGATCAACGAGAATGTTATTCCCAATACCGGGGCCCACTGGCAGGCTACTTCTCTGGACTTGATAATGATGGTGGATCTTGCTGCCAAGGAGCGGACTGAACAGCAGTGGCATCAGGTTATTGAGCCAGTTGGACTCAAAATTATTAAAATCTGGACGCCGCTTGATAGTGCTGAGAGTTTGATCGAATGCGAGTTGGCTTGAAAGTTTACAGGAAGAAAACCCTTGGAAGGATCAACAAATTAGGCAACTGATTTCCCTACAGTAAACGAGTAACCAAGTATGGCTTGGGGTCTGAAAGAACAAAGACAGTCCAAGAACTAATTCTATAATTTTATTTAACATTATGTAAACTAAAGGCTCAAATTTAGGGCAAGAATAGTTTACTTGGATGCCAAATGAAAATTGTCAAAATGTATAAGCTGCTTGCTTGGTAAAACAAATGTTGTGCTCTCCATACATAAGAAGTGGGCAGGATAATATACCTTTTCCCTCATGAAAGAGACACCGGGGGGGAGTCAATCAACCTGTTGCTGTCTACTATGTAACTCAGCGAAACTTTTAACTAGCTTTTAGGGTATCCACCACGGAGTAGGCGGGCTGAACACAACTTCCGCCCCGTCCCACCCCGGTCTGTTTGTTTCGACCTCAGACAATCAAACAGACTTTTAATATCGATTGTATTGTCTTAGAAAAGTGGGTTTGGGGGCATTTTCACATGGACAGTATTTCTTTCACAAGCTTTGGCTTGGTCGTGCTTGATGAGATTCATTTTCCCAACCGGAGACCTTTAACCAATGTACTAGGAGGGTCCGGAGCTTATGGTTAGTTTTGCCTGCACTATGTCAAACAGTCAATCAACCAGATTTCTAATCGACCTATTTCTTCCAGCGACTCTCGGTGCTCGCTTGTTTCTACCCTCGCCGCTCAGCCGCTCCTTGGCTTGGCCGATCCATGTTGGAAATGACTTTCCAGACGCTATTGCAGAGCACTTGCGTAGCTGGGATACAAGCCTGCTTATAGAAAGGGAATCAGATACGCCCTCGACTCGAGGCTTACTAGAGTACCAAGATACTACATTCGGACGTGCGAAATCCCTTTCGATTTACCCTTCTATCCCGGCCACTTTTTTATGAATCGAAATCCATGCTCACCGAACCAGCACGTGAAACATGTAGAAATGAGCTAACTTTTACCTTCTCTTCTAGACAAGAGTTTCAAGTACACCACGCCCGTTCTGGCAGTTCAAGAAAACAAGTTACAGGACACCGCCTTGCTAACGTCAAAGGTATATCACTATCTCGCTAGTCCGCAAGATATGAAAACGCGCGTTCTAAGTCTTCTCGCTCTTCGAGAGCAGGAGGGTATACTAGATCGACCTTTGATAATCTGGGAACCGGCCCCTCTTTCATGCAAACCGGAGAACCTCGAAGCCTGTCTAGAAACGTCCGCTTTAGTCGACGTGTTTACTCCAAATCACTTAGAACTGGCGGCATTCTTTGAACAATTCCCGGTTGCATCATCCAATAGATCTGAGATTGAAAGGCTGGGCTCGAAGTTCCTAGCTAGCGGAGTCGGCCCAGAAGGAAAAGGCGCGGTGGTTATTCGAGCTGATGAAAACGGCTGTTTCGTTCAATCGCGTAACATCGCTTCTCAATGGCTACCTCCATTTTACACGGCAGACATGGCAGAAGAGCATGCTTCCAAAGTGGTTGATCCGACTGGGGCTGGAAATGCATTTCTGGGAGGCTATGCCATTGGATACCTCCAAAGAATGGGTAATATCGTTGAAGCGGCTTGTTATGGATCTGTTGCGGCTTCATTTGCATTGGAGCAGGTAGGGATGCCGGAGAAGAGCAACGAAAGAGATGAAGAATTATGGAATGGGGCCAGTGTTGGTCGAAGATTGCATCAATATATGGCTAGGCAAGAATTGTTGCAATAGGTGACAATCGTTGTACAAAAACCAATCGGCAGGACTGGATGTTAAATAATATACTAAGTAGTACACCAAACAGCATGTAATAACTGGAATGAATCCTCCACAAAGCGTAGATTGTAAAACTGTCTAATCTCTTCATATGATCAATTAACTTGGATTTTCAACACTGGAAACCTTCCTTGTTGAGTCCTTTATGTAAAAGCTCTATAACTACTGCAAACCATAGGATGCAACAAGTTTATCCGATTTCCCCTCCTTCTTTTATTTTCCGAGGGACAAGAGCGTGAAGCATATCAGTACAAAAAGTTACACATTGATGGGGGGAAGTGAAGAACACAAGAGGAGCGCAGACCGGGGAATGGATATGCTGAAAGATCACGGAGGGGAAAATGCATCAAAGGCAAAATGGGAGATGGAGAGATAGCAGAAAGGTCTATATAATACACAACTCTAATCCCAGTCCCTGATGTGCATTACAAAAGATATCAAGTAGTAGGCTTGTCTCTAGGGGAGGGTGGCGTCAAACAGGATGCAGGATTCGAGAGGTCAGCTCTAAGCCTTGTTGGCCTCGTTCTTCTCCTCGGTGTCATGCGCAGCCTTGGGGATGATGGAGTCTCCCTCGGTGTTCTCGCCTGCAGCAGCGGTTTCGGCCTTCACCTGGGTGTGGACTTCCTCGGCGCGGGTCTGCTTCTCAGTGGGGTGCGAAGACGCATCCACCTCGGCGGCAGTGGGGGTAACTTCGGGGATAGCGGAAGCTTCGGAGGAGGCGGGAGCATCGGATTGGTATTGGGGCTCATCGTCATCCTCCAGCTCGGCGCCGTAGACTTCGGGGTGTTGGCGGAAGCAATCTTGCATCGCCCTGCAAAAATTGTTAGCACGGGACCATCCCCCTCAAAAACGATGGAAAAAAAGACTTACTTGAACTTATCAACGCAGTCGATGCCCTTAGGCTCTTCCTCGGAGTAGACGAAGCAGCTAAACGCAGCCTTGAAGTCCTCTCCGCAAGGCCCATGGGCCATGCCTCCAAGACAAGGGCAGTCCCAGTTGATCTCGCCAGTCTCGGGGTTGAACGCAGCCTCTTGGCCAGCCTCCTCCTGGAGCTCCTCAGGGTTCAGACCACCTTCCAAAGCAGCAGACTGGGTCTTCTGGGACTGCGCGGCAGCTCGTTCTTCGCGAATCTTGGGAGTAATGGAGTCGAGGGTCTTGGGGTTGGCATCGTCACCAGTTTGTTTCCGGATCGAAGAAAGGATAGAGACTAGAGCCAAATAGAACGAGAGTTAGCGATTTGTCATTCCCAGAACTCGTCATCCTTGACGGTGACGGGATTGTCGCGGCTCGCAACCTCGGAATCGAGGAACAAGGGCAATCCCAACTCCAATCGGCGAGACATACACTTCGGCTCCTCGGAGAAAATACTGCTCGTGTTGTAGTAGTAGATAGCACCACCAGCCAAACCCAATCGCAAGAAGGTGTTCTTCCAGCTTCTCGACTTTGTCGGACCGGTGCTTATCAATCGTCTGTTCGCAGGTGTACGGGCTGCGACAGTGGGCGCGCGGGCGAGCGCTCGAGCGGCGGGGCGGAACATTATGTGTGAGAAGTGTGGGAATCAATCGAATTGACCGAGAGTTCCTCCAAGGACGGATTGAGAGGAGGGGAGTCGAGGCACCGCGGGATGGAGAAGTTGGAAAGCGATGTGGATTTTGGCCTGAGGTTGTCCTGCCCGCGTCAACCAGTCACGTTGCAGCTTAAGTTCAGATAATAATATCGTCACCACGCAATCCTTCAAGCTTGATTTCTCTTAATTTGTTTACATCTTTTAGACAAGTTCAGCTTGATCTGTGTTTATCTGTTGCAATGGAGTGGGATCCCAGCCGATTCTTCCGTCCTGAGGGAAGTCCTTCGCCTTACGCTCTTCTCATCCTCAATCAGCCCATCAATGAGAAAGCTTTCGGAGTATTAAGCAAATATGGTAAGTTTCTGTATGAATGTTTCAAAAATTCGATGTCCAACATACGAAATACTAATACCAATGCAGCATCCTATATTATTTGCGCCGATGGAGGTGCCAATCGGCTTTTTGATATGCCGGAAGATAATGAAACAGAATCTAAACAAGTAAGCGATATCTATGGACTTTGCTATTTGTGTAATCCTTCTGGACTACAACTTAAGAACTAGCTACTACACAACGAAGATCAAGCTGACCAGAGATATAGCTTCCCGACTCCATTGTCGGCGACCTTGATTCTATCCGCCCCGCAGTGCGAGAATACTATGAGAAACTCGGAGTGTCCGTCCTCCAAGATTCAGACCAGTACTCAACAGACTTCACAAAGTGTCTGAAATATCTTAACGAACATGCCGCGGAGATCATAGCTTCTCCCAGAAAGGGAGCAAGCACTACCAAATCAGACACCAATGGCGCAAACGAAAGCATATCAACCTCACCATCTGATCAATCACCTCTGGAAATTGTGATCCTTGGTGGGTTGGGTGGCCGTGTGGATCAAGCCTTTTCCCAAGTTCACCATTTGTACATGATGACACAGACCCAGCGCTCAATCCGTGAAACCGAAACCAACACCCCAAGCTCCAATCTCAAGCCAGCTGCAGGTGGTAACCTTTATCTCGTCTCTGAAGAAAGCATTACCTTCATTATCCAGACGGGGAAGAATACAATTCACACGCCCGCAACAAAACGAGCAGACATCGCGATAGCGTCGGCGTCGGATAAAAGCAAGTCACCGAGAAAGCGGAAGCGTGAGCGTGAGCAGGAGCAGGAGCAGGAGCAAGAACCAGAACAAGAATACTATCTTGAAGAGAATATCGGGATTATCCCCCTATCGTCGCCTGCCAAGATTACAACCCATGGCTTTGAATGGGATGTGGAGGATTGGCATACCGAGATTGGAGGGCAAATGTCTACGAGCAATCATATCCGCGCCGACAAGGTGGAGGTTGAAACCTCTGTTCCGGTTTTGTTCACAGTGGAATTGGCGGAGAGGCTGAAGAGGTGACTGTAAGTATGAAGCATGAGATTAAATACCACAACAGTTTATCCAGATCTTCTCGAATCTCGCTGGCCTAGGCTATCAGTCACATATCGCTGTCACAAATTTGCGGTTCAGCCCACCCATAGCAACATATATGTTAGGTTGGCTCTCACCAACCAAGGCTTAAGCCAACATTAGAAAGCCGTCCGCAACATGGGTAAACCCGACTATACACATACTACTACATTCTGATACCCCTGTCACAGACTGAAAAATAATAAATCGGTCATTAGAAGAGAAAACAGAGACGAATCTCCCCAAAAGATAATTTAAACAAAACCAGAACAAAACCAGGACAAGAACCCCAAGGCGCCTTCTCTGGCTGGAACGAGAGACTAAGAAAGACAGGGGAAAGAGAAAGCAAGAAAAGAGACCCAATATCGCATATCGCATAATCCACATACCAGTGACTAAAAACTTGAACCCATAGAGCAAAAATAAATAAAAACAACAACCATGGAGACGAATGGGATAACATTCATCCAAAATCACTGACCACTGACTAACCATTCCTTCCCAGATCATCTGTACATCCTCGGAAAGAGTCTCTTACGGGCGGTGGAGAATAGCCTCGTACAGAGCCCCAACAATGCCGATAGCGGATCCAGTAAAGAGACCGATATCTCCACCAGGGACGGAGTCAAGAACCTTCCCAATAGCAGACCGGCTATAGACACCAAAGAAGTTAAAGTCCTTTCCAAACACCAGGTGCACCAGCAACGCCTTGACGATGTTGAAAGTCAACGGATCAAACTGAGCAAGATTAGACGCAGACCGGGTGCGACGCGCACTGCTAGAAGCCTGCCAGCTCAAGTTGATAAAGTAGGCAGAAATCAAAGGCAAAAACAGACAAGTAAGGAACCATAGCGAAACCGGGGCCCAGAACGCTACTTCCAGCAACCCAAATAGATCAGGAACACGGATGGAGATCGCAGGGATCTGCGCGGCTTGCACGGCGGGTGTAGTAGTAATGTAGCGTATCGGAATCAACTCTTTCGCAAGACTGCCACTTTCAAGAAGCAGCACAATGATCTCAATCGCCTTCACGCTGCTCAGCATTGCGCGCAGAGAGTGCGCCCGGTCTACAAAGCCCGTCGCAGTCCATGCACTATGAAGGCTCTCGCGCAGCTTGATCGTTTGCGCATCGATGACTTCGGTTATGGCAGCTGGAGACGCCGGGAGTGATGGCTCGGGATCAACGATGGTTGGGAAAACTGCTGGTTGGCGTGGTGTTTGGCGGGGTGTCTGGCGCGCAGACTCGCGCACGCTCGTGCGCGCCACAGGAGCTGGAGTCGGGCTGACTACAACTGGGCTGGGCACGACGGCTTCTTCCACATCCTCGCTAATCCGTGGGTTAGGATGTGCGCGATGGTAATAGATAGAATGGCGCGTTGAGAGGCATTCTTACATAATTTCTTCTTCCTTCACTTCCTTCTTTCCGGAGCGGCGTGCTGGGGTTCGCGCCGGAGTTCGTGCGGTTTCGCGCTTCACGGGCGATCCTCTGCGGGGTGGAGAGGCCAGGCGCGAGTAGTATTCATTGAGGCTCTTCAGTCCGGAGAAGATAGAGCGGTTTTCACGGAGATGTCTGTCCAGCACTACCACAAGATCATTCTTGTTATAGTCATCGTAGCTATAGGTTCCATTAGCTCACTCTATGCGACAATCGCAATCGCACTTACTGTGGCAGGTCTGTCTGATCAGCCAACTCGGCTAACTCGGGCTTTTTCAGCGACTTGAGATAAGGAAGAGACATAATGTATCCTATAACAACGTAGGAAATTGGACCAATGTCAAATAAGAAAGTAATTACTGGGGAGGGGAAAGAAGATGCAAGGGAGGGGAGTGGTCGGTAATTGTTTACATCCGCCGATCGCCAAAACAAAACACAGCGCGTCCACTTCCTTTGTCATTCCAGTTCTTTGATGGGCTTTTTTCCTTTCTTTTTTTAGGTCTTGTAAGAATATGTAACCAAGGTTGTATAATAGAAAGATTTTATGTTTCTTTTTGACATATATATAATCTATTTTGGCCCTTTTTTGTTTGAATACTAGCAAATATATCACACTCAAACGAAATAGAAAACCTAGAATATGCCAAAATATGGCCAAATACATCAAAATAAATATAATAATGGAGTTGAAAAAAAAGGTTATGGTACAGGAGGCCGCAGCCAGTCTAATAGTCAGTTTATCACAGAGTAGGGTACACAGTATACAAAGTGCTCATAGCACCCAGGGTCATAACATCCCAAATCGGGACAAAGAATCCAACGCCCCCATTTCCCAATGACAAAAAAAATAATATGTAAAAAGAACAGCAACCTTGGAAATGCATGCAGTTAGATGAAAGGCCCTACAAACACTCTTCCAGAACCTGGTAGGCCTCGAGTTGTTTGAGCAGGTACTGGTACATAACCAGCATAGTCCCGCTTTGAATGCTAGTCCATACACCGCGTGGGCCCACACCACGGAACCACCCGGCAATACCTTCCGTTCGGTAGATCATCTTCAATCCAGTAAACACGGAGGAAGTGTCAAGTCGGGGCGTACCCGGCGGTGGGATTGATGTGTTTGCGCCTGATGTGGAGATTGGTCGCGAGTGTGACCGGGAAGGGTGGGGATGTGATGATGCCGGTGCATGCGGCCGTGGACATTCTTTCGGAACGTGCTCAACACAGTGTTTGGCACCCGAAGAACCAGATGGGGGCTCTAGGGGGTTTTGCTGGGTTTGGATTCGTGTTTTAACCACATCCATCGGACAGGTGATCACACCAGCCATACCGCCGGCCGTGGCGGCTGTCAAGATCTCCAATCCCAGTCCAATATCCCGTTTTCCAACCCATTGTTTAGCCATAGATTGCTCTTTCTCGTAGAATGCGAACTGGAGCGCCGAAAATGGAAGGTCGCGGAAGATAGTGGCCTTGTACCCGTGGAATAATGCCGAAAATCCTTCCATGCGGACGATCTGGCGGAACCCATCTCGCATGTTGCGGTAGTTGTAGCCCGAGTTGAAATGCGGGTTGTTGTATCGGCCCTGCAACTGAAGTCGCGTTTTCAGGACCTCGGATGGCACGTAGACAACCGACGCAGCCAAGTCGGCAAAGAAGCCACCTGAGAGATAGGCGATGCTGGGGTTGATCCCCGAGTCGATCATCAAGCGCTTGGTATATTCATAAACGCCGAAGAAGATCACAGTTCCTGGAAACGAACCGAGCAGGGCCGGCGTTACTCCTCCATATAATCCGCGACAGAATCCTTCTTGACGGTAAATTGTTGAATATGACTGGCCCATCGAAGTGTATTTAGGCGGAAAGGTCGGATCGCCTTGTTGTCGGGTCTTGACTGTGTCTAATGAGTGCATCAACATGTCGCCACATGTTCCTCCGGTACCGCCAGCTAACATCGCCTATAATTTCAAAATCAGGTCAGTCCTTGCGCAATGGTGTGATGCCACCGGGGACAATTGTACATGTAGGTATGGAGGCCGAGGTTCCTCGTCCTCCAACAGCGCGAGGTCGCCATTTCGAATGCTATGGTTTGAGTCATCGATTCCACCCATTGGAGTTGAATGTGTCCATGTCGAGGTATGGAAATCCCCCGCAGGTAGCGCTGTTGAGTCCGAGTTCGCTGTCGAGAACAGGCCGAACACCCGCGAGGTCAAGCTCATGGCAATATTATGCCAAACTGCAATCCCGGGCGGTACTGGTCGGGACCAGGTTGGAGATTAGGGGGGTGCTGAGAGATTTAACGGGAGAGGAGCACCCCTGGGAGATAAGGATAGGAAGAAAGAGTGACAAGAGATCGAGAAAGGATTGATTAGTATTGCTTGCGAGATGATTGTTCCACCAGCCAAAATTCTGATCGGCCTATCTTCGCCGCCAAGCCCGATCTACCGCCTCAGGCATGAATCACGGGATTTCGTCATTGGAGTATTTTAATCTCCTCTTGAGCAATATGATGGTGAGAATAACATATGGCAATGAGTGGTTTTCTTCCCATGTGTGCAAGGATACAAGATGATTATATTTCCTATAAAATCCCCAATGAGCTTCTTAATTGTCCTTGATGTTATCCACAAATCTACATACACATCTACGTACAACATATGTTGTATACTGCTCATTTTTGACCACTTCATACATACACCCTGTTCAATCAGTCTCAGCGCCCTTCCATGGGGGTGAGGTTTCTCGTTCAGTTGTACCCTATACTATATTTAGTGAATCTCTACAAATCTCTATGTTGGAAAAACAAATGAATCCGAAACAAGGTATGTTGACAAGAGGGAAGCAAATACAAAAGCTATGCATCGCAACACTCTAGAAATAATAAACACAAGTCGTTGCGTATAGCATCATCATAGCGGAAATCCTCCGTGTCCGCCTCTTTTCTACAGTCGGGACCTGGACGTCCCATACTCCGACATCCTCCATGTTCCTTCGCTCAGGCGGGAACGTGCCAATGGGAAAGATAAAGCTGTAATATTATGTCTTCCACCAGCCACCTTCGTTCAGCAATCTTGCAAACCGAAAACCCACGTTCTTTCCTGACGTCATGAGCTCGAGCTAGCAAAGCAAGGTGTCTGGCAAATCACCATAGCGACATTTACTGCGGCTTCTTGGCTGCGGTAGGGCCAGAGATGTAGCGGCCAATATCGGTGGCCTCGTAGCCCTGGCGCACAACACCCTTGAGGGTCTCCCAGCCCTGGCGAACTTGAGGAGGGGTGCTCTGGTGGGAGATGGTGGCGTCGGCACGGGCGGTGAGCTGGCGAACAGCCTGCTGGACGAAGGAGCTCTGCGCGTAGCGGGCGCGGAAGAAAGACAGGTAGACGACCAGGAGCACCCAGCTACCCTTGGAGAAAGTGATAGCGGACAGAACAAGGCGGAACAGCAGGGCGATCTCGAGAGTAGCGACAACACCCATGCTGGCATCATAGTATTGCTTGATGAACCGTCCAATAGTCTCGGCGAGGGGAGACTGCTTGGCAGCGGGCTTGGAGCTGGGGGAAGTGGGAGAGGTAGGGGCGGTCGGAGCAGCGGGCTGCAGGGTAGGGATCAAGTACATGCGGCTGTAGGTTGCGACGTGGAAGACCGAGTAGACACTGAAAGGCAGAAGAGCCAGGATGAGCTGGCGCGAGTACAGCCAGACCAGAGCCATTCCTAAGATACGTGTAAGCTTGAATTTTGGACTGTCGCATCGCCGAACACTCACCAAGGTATTGCACATTCTCATCCGAGATAAGCTTCATCACAATAGCCAGAGGGCTGCCCTGGACACCCCGGGCGAAGTGGCCCTTGTACACGACGATTCCATAAGTCACGGCAGCCGAGATGAAGGTCAGGCGGTAGGCGATCTGGGCCGAGGAGGAGTAGTAGTTGAAGAAGATGCAAGACAGGGAGTAGCGGAAGACGGAGAGCAAAAGTGTCACATGTCTAGAAATTGTTAGTGACCCTAAACTCAGGTCTTTTATCGGTATGCGCTTCAGCATATTGACCTACCCAACGAACCAGGCAAACCTGCAACGTGGCATTTCGTTAGTATTGATAAACCAGGCATTAAAGAGTCACTTCAGCATCGGACTGGGGAAACGCACTGTAGGGTCTGCGCCAAGGCCTTAAGTCTCTCAACCAGAGGCAAGGTTGCGGAAGGAGGAGGAGGAGCCATAACTTTTTGCACCGGGATTACAGTGAAGGGGATGGGTGATAGAATTGAATACTCGAGATGAAGGAAAAACAAAGGTAGAATTGTGGAAAGCGACAGATAAGACGGTGGCTGGGGAGAGCGGGGAGACGAGTTCACACCGGACGCACACTGAGCTTCTCTCCTCTCCTCTCTCTCTCTCCGCCTTCTGCCGTGGTGACGTCGGGTATTCGAGATGATGCAATTTCTTATCTACATCTATATAATCTCATATACTTCTTCAACTTCTGTGTTTTTTTTTGGTCTATTATTTGAACTTGTTTACCCGTTTAATGTCAACCTCTCAAGTCGAGTCGGTGTGACAGACCCGCTTGAGGAGATCCAGTTTCAGCACTAACGTTGGGCCATTTGCATACACTTGCATGATTCTCCAATAGTTCATGTATCAGTCATATCTTCACAGGTCACACTTTTTTCTTGAATAAATGTCAAACTTGAAGGAATTTTGAGAAACTCTATACGAGTTCCAAGCTTAATTCAAGCTCTTCCAAGAATATTAACCGGCCAAGTATAGACAGTATAGACTCAGGTGGAAGAGCTATACTCAGATCTCACGGCTACTGACCAAAAGGTACACGTGGCAGGAAATCATGAAATTGCATGCTGAGTTTTGGTCATTTATTCACGAGAGTACCTTGATACCATTATAAGCGAAAAAACCGAAAGGCCTATATAGGTAGGTACTCACGATTCTCAACACGGTCAAGCAAACTTGCCAATTAGCTGACACACATAAGAGAAGCCAGACAATAAGATGAATTTTCGACGCTTGGTCTTTCTCTGGAATACTTAGTTCTCGGAAGCCAGATCCCTTGAATGCTATCTTTAAACCGACTTGGGTCAAGAAATAGTAACAAAGTCATGCGAGGTATAACTTCATACTTTGTTAGGAAGCACCTCCTAATTCTCTCATTATTTCTTGAGTCCAATCACTATTTAGTTGGACACTCAGCTAACTAGAGACGTAGTACTCCGTATACGAGAGCTGGCATTACCATAACTAGGAGTTCCAATAGCCGACGCATAACATGCACCACAAAGGTCCGTCGCCAAGCACGGACACACTTCGATTGTCGCACCCTTGCCGCGCTTAGAACTTCGTACTGATCTACGTTCAAGGGATGAAACGAGGTACATTCAGCATATCCAATACCTAAATTTATCCCTATGGACCCTCCCCAAACTTTAGCTTTCCGCTGTGGTGTGCACCAAACCTGCGAAGAACATAACAATCGAAAACCAGAAAAAGTGCACAACCTGAATACAGGTGATCTACATCAATCGACGCTAATATCCCGATAGCCCTACTATTTTTAGGCGTGCATGCTGTGCCCTGACAGGCATTCAGGAACACGAGCGCCAAGCTTAACCGATGTTCAGATTAAGCTTAGCAACATCGGACATGTGAATAACACGGGGACTCCCTATAGGGATTATACCGGATCTTTTGAATGTAGATTTGTTACTTCCACTTAATACAACCTTAGCACTGGATACAGGCTTGATGGAAAGAATTTACGAATACGAATCGAAGATCTCTATACGAGCTTCGTGGGGTCCAAAGCAAGCAAGAATGAACAAAATAGCTAGTTATTTTGTGTAGTATACAATGTTGTGGCTTGGTTTACTACTGCTTATAGTACGAGAAATATACAGACGTTTGACATTGCCATCTCCTTGGTGGTTCTAAAAGGGAATGAAAGTCAACATTTACTCCTCGCTCATGTCATGTATGTGCCAGATATAGTAGCAGGAGGGAATGAGGGACAATGAGAAGGAAACTAAGATTGTATTGTTTTTCGAAGCTTATAGCGAAGAAGTATAAAGGAGATGTCAAAGTGCGGATAACTGCGGAAATAAAAAGAATATAGAGTTGTTAAAGTTAGAAACCTGGAAAGCTTATGAAGACATAGCCGAAAAGAAGGATGGAACTGATGTGCGAAAGCGACGCTAGGATAATTATCCGCCACACCTTCCTCCAGCTATCAAGCGCAATAGCAGAAAATAGGAAGGGAAGTGATATGCAAAAGCAGCATTAGGATGATTTGCTGTCATGCCCTTCCAGCGACCGTACGCCATACTAATATATGAAACAAGGGCACTGTAAGCAACTACCTTTCCACAAGAGCATGATCGTTCCACATCATGTACTGGTATGCTCACAAGAGGAAGTCTCTTGGGCTACAGGGGAGTGCAAATGACCAAGGCCGTGCATTAATCCCTTCAATAGATCAAATGCACGGGAACTGGTGGTGCGTTGTCTTTCAGGCCTAGTTTTACTCAACCTTCGGAATGACGTGGAATGGCGGCATCTTAACTGCACTGGGATTGATGCCGTGATTGCAGACATGTTCCCAAAGCAGGCTTGCATAGTATTACCAGTTACATACTTCTAGGTATGTACATGTACTCCTAAACTAAGTATCATACAGGGTTTGCCTAGGTGGCATCTTCCGTGAGCCCGCGTGTCCTGCAGGTAACCCATGCTATGGTCTCCTGTATTTCGTGTTTCTTTCACCTGTATTCCCCAGGTTTAGCCATGAATTCAAGAAGATCACCCCATACCCCATAAAACAACTTGAAATAAAGTTTCCCCGGAAGTTGAAAATCACATGGTAGACCTCGGGCCATCTGCATACTAACTAGCACCGACCTTGGAATCCAGCAAGCCCTTCTTCTCCGCATTTTTCCACTTATGGGCCCATCTTCAATGACTATCCGAACTCTGTCTGCCCCGGATTATGCACGGTATATGATCGTATTCAATATATAGAGTACGAAGCTATACGCCACTAAAATCACGTGTCAACCCCCACCCCAAGTGCAATAAATGCCGAAGTAACCGTTCTCCTGGCCTATGAACAGCCCCCAATTCCAGATTTCAACTAGAACTAAGGCTCCCGGCTCCGTATTTCGAAGTTCGTTGATTTCCAGTGTCGGGTCTGGTCTGGGGAACATGCTACCTCGGTCGATCAATCCCGCAACCGGGAGTTCTCGTGAGATCACCGCATACAATTCACCTAGTTAGTAAGATCCGCAGAACTAGAGAATAACGAGGAAGGTTGGTGGCATTTCCAGAAAAGAACCTTGGATGGTTCGCCGGATAGAATTGCCGGAGTTGGGATGCGGGGGGTTCTGACGGCATTGGACGGAAAATCTATGAATCTATGAAACAGATGTTATGTTTAACTGAAAACCAAGTTAACGGCTTTTCCTCGGTTCGCGCCATCTGGTATTTTAGATTAGCGTACTCCGTAGAAACTCCCGATGTTGTATGTCATTCTAGTCTACCACTACGTAGCTACTCCAACCCCTCGCCATTATATACCCACATACGCAATTTCATTAACTTCCCGATCCTGAACTCCCGTCGATACATGTCTATACAGGGTCTATAATATAATCCTAGTCACATATGCAGAATACCAAAAATATTCCATTCAGCCACGAAATTTAAAGAATGGCCTTATGTAGGTACAACGCTCCAAGCTTGGACCTCAACAAACGAATCTCACACAATCACCAATCCAGGTCAGGGACCAGCTGCACGGTCGAGGAGTTTCCACCCGATGCATCCACTAAGAATCTAGAAGGGTTCTCCGAAAGTCTAATAACTAAGGGTATCACTGTGTATAGTATGTAGGGTTTCGCTAATACACATTTAACCGGCAGTAAAGCTAGTAAGTACTCCGCAGTAATACACACATTACCGACTGAAACTATATCGAAACACTAGCCCTAGCAAGGCAAAACCGCCGTTCCTGCATGTCGGAAAGCTAGTGGAGTCCGTAGTAATCCCGACGTGCGCTAGACAGGGAAATAGCGCCGCCCCCGGTATTGTAGGTATTATTATGTACTCCGTGGTACGGAGGATGATGGCTTGATGGGACTGTTTTTTTTCTTCTTTTCCTACACGAATGCGGCATTTTCCCGTAGGAATTTATGTACACGGGTTGGTCAGGTCCACAACTACAGTTCTAGTGGAATTATATCACTGCATTCATAGTCACACTCACGGGCATACCGATGTGGGGACCTGACCGAATTGCCGTGATTAAGTTTGAGATTGAGATTGGGACGGGTGCAATGTAAATCGCTATGTTGAGATTGTAATGGGGGATTGTAACGGGGATGGACTAGACCCGTGTTTCGGTATGTTAGTGTTAGAAAGTGTAGTAAATGTGGAATCAAAATGTCAAAATAGATTAAAATAGAATCATATTGTATACCAAGTGGAATCAAGTACGAATATGTAATAGACATCATACATCATTGATACATACAACGTAGGGAGTGCAAATTTCACTGACGCCTAAATGGGAAATACTGAGACATCTCCTGTAACACCGTGTCTGAATAGCAAACCCGAGAATACCCCTCCAACATTTCTTTTTTTGTGTATATCTCCCATGTTTCAGAAAGGGGAAGACAGTATGGGCCAAAGACGGGACAGATCAAACAAAATTTCAGTGAATATTGTAGAACATTAATGGGGGGTGTGGAAAGAGGGTCAAACATGAAAACGTATTTCAGTAACATTACACTCGTTCTGGCCCGTACGCCGGTGCAAACGAAGACTGGGGGTCCCACTCGCGTGCACTAGGCGGCCTAGGCCCTGAAAAGCTCAAGGAGGGACGCACATAGCGGGCCTCACGAGCGACCTGAGTATTGCGCTCGGAGCTTGGGCTAGGGCTGGCGATCGGACTGCAGCCATATCCAGTCATCTGCGTAGGGCTCGGCGAAGGCACGAAAGCGCTGCGGTCATGCCCGCCCATTTGTGTAGGACTCGGGGAGCGCACGAAAGTGTTGCGATCAAGTCGGGAAGGGCTTGGCGAGCGCATGAATGTATCGGGTGATTTCACACATGTGGTCAGCATTTCAAAGCCCTTGTTGTCAGCGAGGCGGGTGGTCGCATCCGCAGAGACGAACTCGTTGCGGTGTGTCACTTTGCGGTGGAATAGATCCAGCCAGCCGGCGAACATGGATGGACGGGCGAAGAGGATGAAGTTCCAGAAGCCGACGAGCGAGAGCAGAAACACGACTGCTAGTAGTGTTGCTTCGTTGGGGCCGATGGCTGCGGCGTATTCGTGGCAGAGATCCTTGTCGCCGGTTTCGGCGAGGCACATTAGCCAGGGGCCTGCGATTTTGGCGTTTTCTGCTGTTGGTGCCACGGCGTTATCGAGGTTTATGAAGACAACTGCGAAGAAGATTACGTTTCCGAGAATGATTGATGTGAGTGCGATGCCGCGCCATTGGAGTTTAAGGACGCGGCGTATGCGGCGGTAGGCTTGTCGGGCTGTCACAGTGCCGATGCTGGCTGAATATGAGGGGAGGTTGGTACCGGAACTGCCTGATGTTGAGGTGGATTTGTCGAAGAGAGAGCGAAGGTAGATGTGGGTGCAGTAGACCATTGTAGATAGTTGGAGGAAGAGGGCTGCAACGGCGAAAATCATGACTGGGATCCAGTAGTCGTATAGTCCGTTGGTTACGTTGATATGGCAGATATTACCGAATCGGAATGACACTCCGGTCAGTATCAGCATAATTGTCAGTCCGATTGCTGGAATTCCGAATCCGCAGGCAAAGGCTGTCCACATAAACTTCGGTCCTAGGACTCTTTCCCAGCATACTTGTAGGTGGAAAGCCGTTGTGCGGATAAAACTCCAAATGACCACTAGCCAGCCCCCGAATAACAACAAGGACCCGGAGAAGGCACAGGAAAGATTAGAACGCATGTCATTGGGGGTGATTGCGTCGTGACATTGATCCGGTTTGGCGCCGAGGGGGATGATGAAGGCGAGCTAGATCCAAGTTAGCCATACAAGTTCCCAGCGTACGCCAACATCCAACTTGCCTCCATGCAACAAATTCCCAGCGTAAAGCAGACACTCAGATAATGACGGTGGGTCCATTTGACTGGTAGAACGGCGTAGGAAATCAACAAGAAGATACAAAGAGGGAGAATGGCGACGCTGATCCAACTCGTGATACTGATTTTATCGACCAAGTCTATATAACCACGTTAGGCATTGGAAGTAGAAAAGGAACAAAAACCACAGGACTCACCAGCGTCATATCTCCAGTCGGCAAGAGGACATGGCAAGCAACAGGAATAAGTGCTATTGCCATAGTTGACGTTTTTGCAATAGCGACCATCGATAAATCCCCCGACGGGGGGGAATAGCGTCTCCTGCAGGAAGGGAGCCGGGCAATGTCCAGTTAGGGCGTGCACCATGATGGCGAGATATGCATATCCTGCGCGAATTCCTAACGCGCCAGCGCGATATCACAAAGGAATAGTAGATGTAGCTGAGAAAAGAAGAGAGGGATAGAGAAAAGACAAATGGGGGTATACATTGTACTTTGTATGATGTACTCTCCGTACTTCGTACTACCGGTACGTTGGGACTGCCCAGGTGGTATAGTCTGGAAAGGCCCGTTCTCTGCCCCACCGGGACACGAGGGTACCGAGTCCTACCCACGGTCCTCTAGAACTCAATTAGATCTTGGCAAAAGTTATTTAGCGGGGATAAAATACAGTACACCGTACTGTATATTACAGTACGGAGTCCGAAGTACACGATCTTTTGGGAATGACTGACCGAGGAACGTATGTAGAAGGCCATAAGCCTTAGTTATGTAGTACCTTTGGGGATAACACGAGACTCTTAGTGTAAAAAGGACCCTGTAATCCGTACTCCGTACCTTTCTTCTCAATGCCAAATATGGAGAGTAACGGTGTAGAGCTTATTGTAATATTCTAGTGTATTACTGATATAATATTATTCGTTATATTGTAGAATAATTAATCCATTTATCAGCCTCTTCCATACTTTGCCCTTTCCGTGGTTAGTGCTTTTTCCTATTTTTCAGCCCACAATGAACACAATGTTAATGTTCCTTTAATTAAATGAGATTCAATAATAGATCTATGTATGGAGTAAGTACTCCTGTTATGATTACACAGCTGACAGGTACAACCCTCGGAGTGTCTAGCCCCAAGCTGACAGCAGGTCTGCCAAGCACTTGCCTCTTCAAATCTTCACTGTTCTGGTACCTGATTCGATTGCATTTTTTTACCCCTGGAGATCAAACCCTCCCATTCGTAGCCCAGAGGGGCAAAAAGTGGTTAGTGTGACCAACAATAGAATTTCTCCCCGAGAGCCCACGCGTTAATCCACCCAATCATTATGGGTAACCCATGGCTCGCTGTGATCACCGCCGACATTCGTCGCTCATGAGTCCAATCAGATGGCTAACAGAGTTATATATGATATATGTATGTACTCTGAATGTTACTAGACGATCTATCACAGTGAAGTGGTTAACAAGATGATTTGAATGCATCTAAAAGTCCTAGAATCCAGATCCATGCCAGTCACCGTATCGACCAGAACCTGATCATCGCGTTAGATCTCATTTTTTGGGCAGATCAGCTGACCTGTTCCCTATCAATGGTTATACATAGAAAAGTCTCTTGCACAGAATATGCTTTTTTCCCGCCTTCGGCTACACCTAAAAAAGACATCTGAACGAACATCGAAAAAAGACCCATAAGTGGCCGAATATTTTTGGATACATAGTCCGCAATAATACAACATGGTCTAGATCCCACCAACATCTCCTGATTATCACACTTAACGCCAATCACCCCCCCCCCGACTCTTAACCCAGTTAAACACGTACTCTTCGCGTCTTGATATTTTGTTCTTCTCTATCAAGATCACCATCCTCCACTTATGAGTCATATACAACGCCTAGCACACACACAGCCCGATGTCCGCATCAAATCACAGAACCCCACCAGTAGTTCTCTTATATCACCTTGATTCTACTCTCGCAATTGCCAGGACTCTTTATGTACAAGAAACCTGCCGTGGGTGTAGATAACTACATCTTAGGCCTAAGCACAAAGCTATCAATCCGACTCGCTACTCTTCCCATCCGCAACGACCCACTAACTCATAGTCAATCCTAACCCTACAAGTAAAGACAAAAAAAAAAGAAACTGCGGAGCAAGACAGACTTCACTACTCCGTACTGAAACGGCCTTCATTTTTAGACCGGCGAGGCAACTACTGCCATCAAAACTAAAGACTGTCAACGCCCCAGCCCCCCACTTCGTTCTATTCCCAAACCAAGTACTCCGTAAATCACTCAACAAAAAAAGAAAAACACCAAATACACGAGCTCAATATTATCCTTGAATTTGTACATCGCGCTAAAACTCCACTTCGCTTGAGATCCTAAATAATACAGATGCACTCCGAGCTCATCACAAACCTGACCCCGACCCCAAGCCCAAGCCCAAGCCCAAGCCTAAGCCCCTAGCTAAAATAATAAAGTAATGTTCAAGCCCCCTCCATCAAAATCTAAATCTTTAAATCAAAAGTCTCTAACTTCCTCCCCCACAGCGATCAACCCTTAAATTCGAGTGTTATAAACCCCTCTTTCCACCCCCCCCCCCCCAATGCTGCTT
>LACB01000328.1:0-31313 GCA_030142185.1 Penicillium thymicola
GTGCGGCACGCGACCTATGCCACATCTACGAGGTAGCGCTGACGTCTGTCCTTATGACCGACCAGGGGAGGGAGGAGACCGAAGCGCACCTAACGCGCTTCGCAGCCACCGGCAAGAAGCTGCAGCAGGCGATCCTGCAGTTATTCCACAATACCCGGTTTGTATAGGCAAAGGAGAGTGGTTTTCTTCAACATTTCCTAAGTCTGATGTTAAAGTCAAAGTCAGAGAACCTACCTCAACTCCTGCCGGGGCCAGAGATTCAGTCATGTCAAATTACTCGGACTCCCCCGACGTCGAGTGCTTCGAGGCACTGCCCGCTGACACATTCGAAGCCATCGGGTCGTCGGCTAGCGTTATTCGGAGGACCATAGAACAGCAGAAGGAACTTCCTATCGAGGTGGTGAAATACCTACATTTCAGACATGTTCCACCATCCATTGCGGAAAAGCTTTCTTCGAGATCTACTCGACAGATGTTTAACCAGGACACTCGATCTATGATCATAGAGCTCGTGACTGGGGCTCATCAAACAGCTTCACGCGGCCTAAACTGCGCAGTGATACATGCGGTGTGCGATATAGGACTGCCTCAGTCGATCTACCCGGTAGGGTCTAAAACCATCCAAGGCATTCTTTCTTCAAAGGAGGCCGATGAGTCGTTTTCCCTTATGCAACCTGTTCGAGGGCGCGATAATGAATGGCCAATCATCACGGTCGAAGTAGGGGCCTCGGATGCGTATCGAAAGTTGAACGCAGATGCAGCATGGTGGCCGGGATGTCATAATCGACTGTCGCACAGTTGGCACATAGGGCCGTTGGTGTGAGGAGTTTACCACTGGGTCCAAAACAACAGTCTCAAACTTTATCTCAGGGATTTCGATTGATAGACACAATGACCACAAGCTTGACCTGCCCCTGGAAGCTGATGGCTCTGTGTTTTTAGGCAACAGAAAGACCCTCGCCTGGCTGGAAAGTCTGCCGATGGACCACGTCAACTAGGGGTATTTCTGTTGTCCATTAGGCCGCGCTAGGAATTTTACAATTTCACCTTCCTGTACGGAGTAATTTAGCCTTATAATAATTTATTTGCAAAAAGAAAAAATCACTCCCTTCTAAATGATTCTTTTGATACTAAAACAGCCTGATGCACAGATCAGTGTCTATCCAGCAGTAGCTCTGACTGTCAAGTTCGAGTATGGAATACCGTTAGTTTAGATAACCCGGTGACGAGGAGTCAGGAATACTCGAAATAAAGCTTGATTTCCAGGGTCTCTCCCTAGCAGGGGGTTTTCCGGTGTTTTCATTCATGTCGTCCCCATCACCACCCAACTAAGAATATATATTGTTGGGATTTCGATCTGCCGTAAGAGAAGTAATCTGTAACTATCCATGGATGCCCTTGTAACCCTATTGAATCGGCTTGGGGTTTGGGTTATTCTAATGATCACGGCGACGCCGTTCCATTTATTGTAGGTGCTGATGGCCTCTGTTTATATCCTATAGACTGTGCTAATATATTAGATATAATTCCGTCTGTCTTCGAGTCACATTCCACTCGCGACTATTACGATTGTTGGCCTATACGATATTGATTCACATAACGTATTGAATTTGACTACACCCGAGCTAGAGAAATGCTTCGCAGCCCCACCATATAACTCAGGCTGGGGAAACGCTCTCGTTCAAGGCCTCCTCCTTCTCGCCCACAATCTGACGGTGAGTGACGGAGGAAACATATCCATACTTGGAGCTGGGCATTGGCCGTAAAGGAAAGCCAACAACACTCAACCTACTGGCTCAGTGAGCCTTACAAGTATGACATCCCCGCCATGGTGTTTTCTATAATACTCCATTGGCTTGTCTCTTTGAGCCTCTACTATGCCCGGTTGATTCCTTATGACTTGAAAAATCAGCCAGTCTATAGGATGATGACAAGCTCTTTAAGAGTGGCGGCGCTACCTATGGCTTGCGCCCTCGGTACCTGGTGTATTATGATGTCCATCTTGGTTGGGCTGTCTCTTCGAAAACTCAAATCTTCATTGCCATTGGCGGGGCCTTGCAGTGCTGCTACCAGTGCAGCTTGTCATCCGCCCAAGGACGATTGTACAGACACTGTAGCACTGCGAGAAGTGATGTGGGGAGTGACTGGCCCGCCAGCAGATTGGGACGCCGATCAGTCCAGCGATGGTCACGGACACTACACTTTCATCTCTTTGGATGCAGCCCGGCCTTCTTTGCCAAGGCTATATGTCTAGTCTACTTTGGCTTTCTACTCACGGGGACAGAGTCTATTAAAAACAAAAACAACAATTCGTTCGAAACTACAGCTCGAGTGGAGATTGCCTTAATCGGTATTTGGCGGCGGCGCCCATAGTCATTCTCACTCAGTACATCGTCTAAGCTTCTAAACTTGCTCTGAGTTCTACTATAGTTGTATGATCCGTATTATATATAGAAAAGTGTTTTATACGCATTTATATACACTTACAAACGACTAGCCCATTTTAATTAGTACCGTAGGTAATCTTAGTCATGTGGAGATAAGATAATTAAGGCACCTTATCTCCGAGTCATCCAGCTTATGTAACGATCAGGTAATGCTCAGCCAATGAGAAAGGAAAAAAGAAAGTTCGCACCAATATCGGCTCGAACCTACGACCCACTCGCCTGAATAAAAACCCACTTAAACCCCCTCACCCTAAGTCGTCGAAATGGAACGTCGAAAGGACAAAAACAAAACCAAAAAAAGTTAGCGCATGTTGTCATCAAATGTTTTATCAGTATAGAGGCAACACAAACCTTGGAATGCTTCAGCATATGCCCCAAAGGGCGATATATATTGTCTTCGACTTCATTTTAACCCCAATTTTCGGATCAAAATTACTATATAGGATAGACTCGACCGTGGTTGGTCGATTCTCAGGGGATCCGCTCTTTCGCGGGAAGCGGGTCTCGAACTCACGACGCCATTTGCCGATCTCACGTGACTGCCTAACCCGGTAGTACCAATCAGAGCTAGGTATTTTGTCAAGCTGCCGCGTACTTAAAACACCATCAAAATAGATCTGGAAAGAAAGAAAAAAATAGGTAGCTTCTCTTTGATTGAGCGTGTCATCCTTAGTGCAGGGGCCATGCTAATCTTCTCTGTATATTTTCATTTGACCATATGCCCCGAAGGGCAAAAGGATATCCGATTAGTTCTATATAACCTCACTTTTTGACACAATTATACCGCCTACTATTTTAGGAATATGTTGTGAAATAATTAACTACATTCACCCGATACTTTACCCAACTCCCTTGACATTCACCCGATGCTTTACTCAACTCCCAAACAATGAGATCCGCCGACCGGAGCCGCTTTTTCAACTGAAAAATATTCACAATGGAATACCCCAACCTCACACCGACTGAGGGGCCTGGGGCATCCCTCCCCCCAGAACACCCTCAACCCACCAAACCTGCCGAGGACTCCAAAGAATATCACGACCCCAACGCAAGTCACATCCGGGCATTGCGCTTCAAAGATGGCAGTCGTCCCCATCGAAAACGAACCCACCGTCACAGATCACGGTCACGAGACAGCAAATCCTCCAAGCGGCGCCATCGCGAGGAGAAGAAACCCGACTTTCCCGACCCCACAGCTGGATATCCCTTCAGATCAAGCAGAGACACATTTCGAGAATCACTCTTCGACGCCCTCGGCGACGACGAAGGCGCAGCATACTGGGAATCCGTGTACGGCCAGCCAATCCACAATTACCGCGTGCCGGATGTCCAACGAGAACCCGAGGGCGAGCTGGAGCGAATGACCGAGGAAGAATACGTTGATTACGTCCGTCGACGGATGTGGGAGCGGACACGGGAAGGCATGCTTGCGGAGCAGGAGCGTCTGCGTGCTGAGCGACAACAAAAAAGGAAGGAGGAGACTCAGCGGAGTGCGCAGTTTGAGAGGGAGGCGTTTGAGCGCGCAATGGATGAAAGTCTACGACGAGGCGCGGAGCGCAAGAAAGCTAAAGATGTGTGGTGGGCGCCCTGGGCTGAGTACTTGGAGAGGTGGGAAACTATCGGGAAGGCTGCGGAGGAGTCTACTACCAAGTCGCTGCGCAATTTGATCTTCTGGCCTGTTCGCTCTGGGAAGAGGGTTGATGTTCGGCCCAAGGCTGTTGAGGAGTTTATGCGGCATGCTCCGGTGCCGGCGGAGTTACTGGGTACGCTTAAGACGGAGCGCATTCGATGGCATCCTGATAAGATTCAGCATCGGTATGGTGCGTTGGGGATTGATGATGTTGTGATGCGCAGTGTCACGGAGGTCTTCCAGATTGTGGATCGCTTGTGGAATGAGGAGAGAGAACGGCAGAAGTGACGAGGTGGCGTCTTGATTTTTTACTTGTACTATTGATACCCCGAGCAGCATGCTGCATACTATCGAGCTTTTTCTTTTCAATGATCATGACTTTAATTCATTTCAAGGATGAACAGAAAAGAAAACAAGAACTATTGTAGATCAGAATAAAACAGAAGAGCTCCAAACGGGCTATGTATGCAAGATCCCACTGGGGCAAACCCAAAGACCAACTTGAATCGCACAGAAGAAAGGTTTAAATCCTGTGCCTTGCCAAATATCCATGCAACGTAAATTTAGAAACGCGATGACCGAGCCTTGGTCCGGTAGACCGTCCAGCCAAAGTAACCACCGACAATAACGGCGAAAAACAGAACGGTCTTGAAGAGGAACCAAGACCAGCTACTCTTCTCCTTGACAGGCTTGGAGGAGGGACGAACACGGCCCTTGGACCGGTCTTCCGTGGACTTGCCCTTGTTGTTATTGCTGCGGTTAAGGGAGTATAGGTTCTCAGCCTTGAGGGAGACGATGTCGTGGTTGTCGCTCAGCTCGCCGGTCTCGGCAGAGAGGCCCAAGTATGCGACGGAGGGAATGGCGATGTTGGAATCCTCGGCGGAAAGACTGAAGCACTCGGTCCATGTGTCTTCGGACTTGTACTGCAGCTCCAGGGACAAAGACTTGTCCTGGAAGTAGGTAAGGCGGGCTTTGGTGGGGACGGGAGCGCTGCGGAGACCACGAGCCTGTGGACAGTTAGAGACATATCCAAGAAAACAAAAAAAAAATCTGTTAATCAATTTAACTCACAGAGCAACCGGCTAGCTCGTTCGCCTTGCCGTCATGCGCCTGGTCGTAGGTGGTCTGCCCATCACCCATCATGGCCATGACGTAAGGGAACGACACACCGGGGCGATTGTTCTTATAGGTATCGAAGAAAATACCAAGACCCTCGAATCTATCCGTCGAACCGAAGACAGGACCCTGCGTGGCACGCTCCTTGGTGAGCCAGAGCGCAAATCCATCACCATGCAAGTTGCCGGAGCCGTGGATCTCGAACTCGAGCTCAATCTGGAAGGGATATACGTGAGCTTTTGGCGCACAATTTGATTTACAGGGTGCTTGTATTTACCTGCCAATTGGTTGCGGTCAGAGGCACACGGGAAGAGATCCATCCTTGCTGCGATGGCCGGTCAGCCGTGAGGCGGACGTATCTGAATATAAAGACGACAATCAGCATTGGCGGTCATGAGAAATTCTACCCGAACATCAGAGTATCCTTACTTGTCAGCGCGGATTACTGTATCTCCTCCGAAGTCGAACCAGCGGCTTTGGAAATCCGAATCGAGGTATGGCTGTTAATGGTGGTCAATACTGATATTCCTCCTCGGAGCACGAGCTATGCGTAGTCTGTTTTCGGAAGTCGCAGACAAGTTGGGCTCAGGATATAATCATACCGGAGAGAGGCTGTGGGTGCGAAGCTAACAGACGTCCAAAGTCAGTACCTCGGCTTGGAATCGAGTCAACATTGAGCACATACGGGGATGCTTTTGATATTTGGGTCGTCATAGGCGTTCACGGGTAAGGCGACCAGGCCCGCGAAGCAGAGGAGTGACGAAATAGACGGGAGACGCATTGTTGAATTGTATTAGGGCTCAATGGAGGGGAACCCAGAATGTTTCAAGGATAGACTGGAGGTGGGATGAACGGGGCACGGTGTCACCAGGACCCGAAAACCCAGCGAGTAGGAAAGAAGAAAAGAAGCCGTGAAAAAAGTCGAGTAAAAGCGACAACAAAGAGTGAATAGACGAAGTTCTTGAGACGCGGAGACAAGGAGGTGAAGTATACAGCTTGTTATGCTAAGGTGTCCACATCGGATGTGGCGCAGCAAAAACACCAGCCACAGCCATGCACCTCAGATCCTGAAGTCCGCCGACTTTCTTCGATTCGATCCAATTCAACTCCATCTCATTTACACCTTTTCCACCAATCTCACTCCTTCATAATGTCGTCGCTTTTCGGTTCCGGCTCCGCCGCTCCCATTCAGACCTCCGAGGAGATCAAGGCAGCTGTCATGCGCCAGCTCCAGCAGGAGGCAGCCATGTCGAACGCCCGCTCCCTGATCGGAGTACGTCACCACCCTTGATATCCAAATCCGGCAACGAACTGACAACAACCCCAGAAAATCAACAAGCACTGCTTCAAGGCCTGCGTTCCCGCCCCTGGTACCTCGCTCTCGGCCAAGGAGAACACCTGCCTGTCTAGCTGCATGGAGAAGTACATCGCCATGTGGAACACCACAAGCAAGACCTACATTGCCCGTGTCGGCGCGGAGACCAAGCGTATGGGTGGACAGGACGCTGCTGCCATTGCCTCCATGGCTACCGGCATGCCCGAGGGCGGCAGCGGAATCCTGGGCTAAATCTGATCCATCCTCGAATCGGAAGAAAGCAAGGAAGATGAAGGACGAAACAAGAAGCAAAAGAGACACAGACATCTGTGAATGAACTACTGTACGATAGAAGCGGCCTGGTAGCCCGTGTATAATATGGGCGTGGCTTTTTGTGCCCCAGTGGTTGGAGAGATTGGGAATGGAACAGGGTTCACGACGAATCCATTTGTACATCGAGCAGGCAATTGAAAGGGAAAAAAAAAAAACACAAAAATTCGATTGTAATTGCTAAGAAAAATGATGTGCATATAGAAGAAATATGGATTTTCATATAATGGCGCCTGGTTTTCACGACTCCTCCCGGGGTCAATCAGTTCCGGCCCTCCCCCAGAGGACTTTTCGTCGCGTCATAAAATCATACAAGCACCTTAGAAGTCGGGGAAAAGGTGGCCATATCTGGAACGAGTTAGTCAGGTGTGCGGATGGCGTGGAGACAAGTACATACGGATCTTCTCCTTCCTGGCCATAGTGCTCTGTCTCTTCCGGATACTTGTCGTATTGGCTTGCGTCGCCTTGCCCACCGCGAATGGGTGGGATATATGGCGCGTCAATATCCTTACGAGCTAGTCGGTCCCAAGTGACCTCGGCGAACCAAGCATGGTTCTTGACATCACCCGGGCCGCCGTGCAAGTTGCCGAGGCGCTTGGTGAGGTCGGATGTGATCAACTGAGAGAGCAGATCGACTGCGTCGGAGTGCAAGTATGGAGGATACTTGACTTTGCCGCGCAAGATATTCTCATAGATCTTGACTGGGGATCCACTGTCCCAGAAAGGAGTGAATCCACACAGCATTTCAAAGATTAAGATCCCCAATGACCACCTTGGGACAGTTAGAACGATTCGACGGAAGCATTGAAAGCAAGCTTACCAATCAACTGATTTGTTGTATCCCTTGGAAGAGACAACCTCGGGTGCTAGGTAGTCGGGGGTACCACAAAGTGTCCAAGTAATATCCGGCACATCTTTAGCAAATCCAAAATCCGTGATCTTCAGGTGACCGTGCCGGTCCAAAAGAAGGTTTTCTGGCTTCAAATCACGATAGATGATTTGATGTGCGTGTAAATACTCCAACGCTAGGGTAACCTCCGCGGCATAGAATTTGGCCACTGGGTTCGGGAATCGCTAATGACAGATGAGTTCTTTGTTTCACACACATACACAAGACCGAAGGAAGTGGTCATGGGTCACTCACTTGTGACTTGCGCAGGAGGCTGAACAATTCACCTCCCTCCACAAAGTCCATGACCATATAGAGGTTTCGGGCATCCTGCCAAGTTCCCCACAATGTAACAAGGAATGGATGGCGGACCCGGTTTAGCATGCGGCGCTCGTCATTTGTGTGCTCAATTTGTTTCATCTTGACCACCTGGGCCTTCTTTAACACTTTCATCGCATAGAAGCGATGATTGTGGTTAGACTGCACCAGGTGGACACGGCCGAAGCTCCCCGTTCCCAAAGTGCGCTGAAGCTCAAAGTCCTCCTGAGAGTACTTCCCCTTTGTAACACGCTCCTGCTTCGGCTGCTCCTGGTTTATAATGTGATCGATACTGGCGGCATTTTCGTGTGTACCTGTAGCCGTACCCGTGTGCTGGGGCGAAGCGTGTGAAGCGGGTTGCATGGATGCGCCTGAACCGTCGTGGTTCTGAGAATCTGGTTTCCCTAGATCTTGCGAATCCTTCGTTCGCCTCTTCTTGAGTAAACCTCCTAGACTCGGCATGGAGAGAAGATTAAACAGGCTTTGGGGCCATTGGGGGGGGTTGGGTGGTGATGGGTGGGAAGAAAGCTGGAATGGGAGGTCCGGATTAAGTGGGGAGGGGCAGCGGGCAGAATGACGCATTGATCTTTCATTATGCATTTGACATTGGACATTTGACATTTGATGCACTTGAACATCCTCTATTGACACCTTGAATAACCTCTATTAAGCTTATCTATCTACTTAGAAGTCTATTATGTTGATCCGTTGGGCTGATTTTAGTCTCTACTATGAATGCTATTACTCGATTACACTACGAATCTGATCTTATATCATTATCATTCCTATATTCCTTCGAATTACTCGGATTTTGACTTATCTACATATACAATCCCTCAACTGCTACATATCTCAGATACCAATCTATCAATGAGTCAATTCTTTAACCATAAATGTCTATGAACAACCATTGCCCAATGTATGATCCTATTAATCTCCATAGAAGCGGAGAACCCGGATGCGATGACGTTACAAAGTGATGCGATCATCCCTTGGTGTTTCACTGTTTCACTGTCGAAATGGTGTTTTATGTGTTTTATGTGTTTTCGGAGATTTTTTCTCTTTGGTCCATTCCATCCCGTCCCCTAGTCCACTCTGTAATGTCTCTTTTTCTCTTTTCCACATTCTCCGAATCGAGATTCGGATGATATGCTTATGTAATATATTGATGCCTGAGGGGACAGGCAGAAAGTAATTTAACTTGTCGCCAACTCCGATCTTTCAAATCCCAAGGAAACAACAACAACCCCAACATAATTCTTCCCACCATGGCGCTAGTAAGCTACACTGACTCCGAAGGCTCAGATGCTGAGCCAGATACTACACCCGCACCCGCGCCCCAGATTAGCAAGCCAAAGACGCTCGGCTCGAAAACTGGGTTTCATGTCGAGCGCAGTGACTCGGGCAGGATCCGCATCGCCATTCCAGAAATCAAACCTGAGCACCCATCCGGCGACGACACCGAAGATGGTCCGCGCAAAAAGGCTCGGTTAGGTGGAGGAGGAGGCCTGTCGGGGTTCAACGCTTTCCTTCCAGCGCCAAAACGAACACTCGAAAAGAAAGCACCAGTGGCGACAACACGAAAAGCGTTTAGTCTCAAAACAGGAGCAGGCCCTGGATTTGATCGCACAGCAGATGCGGAGATGAAGAATGATTACGCATTCGAAAATCTAGCGGGAGATGCGGAGGACACCACATCTGCACCCAGCAATTCAAACCCCGAAACTGCACCAGATGCATTGACGGAGACAGTGAAAACCCCAGCGGAGGTCAAATTGCAAGGGAATCCGATGATGTTCCGACCGTTGTCCGTCGGACGACCTCAAAAGAAGAGAAAGACAACCAAGATTGCTGAACAACCAACGCCCTCCTCCTCATCAGCAGCGTCGAAGCCTGCTCAACCTCTACAGCAAACCCCTACCCCTGCACCTGTGCCAGCGCCACCAAAACCCAAAGTCAGTCTCTTCTCTCTATCCACCGATGAGGCCACTTCCCAGCCAGCCCCGGCACCTGGACCATCAGCCACCTACCAACCACTGGTATACAACGCCGAAGGCGAAGAAGTATCGGCAGCAGATCCAGTACTCGCCGAGCCCGCACCAATCGCCGTTGGGCATTCAACAGCAACAGTATCAACCAATCCTACGTCATCCTTGGACAGCATTGCCAACGATCTGAACTTGTCCAAAGCCGAAAGACGCCAGCTCTTCGGTCGGAATGCCATACCGTCCCAGTCACAGGTCCGTACCTTCAACACAGACGAGGAGTACGCGTCAAACCATGTTCTGGCGCAAGGAGAGCTGGCCGGAACACAACACAACCCTGTGCGCTCCATTGCGCCGGGCAAGCATACTCTCCAGCAATTGCTCAATGTTGCAAGCTCTCAGAAGGAGGCATTGGAGGAAAGCTTTGCAACGGGTCGGAGAAACAAGAAGGAAGCTGGATCCAAGTACGGATGGTAGTTTTAACATACATAAGGCCATTCAGGGGGGGATTTTTTGTCAAGCGCATTAGCATTGAGATACCATACCATACCATTTTGTAGGAATGACATACGCGAATTTGAGTAAATGAAAAATGTACATTCAACTGATATGTATGTATGTATGTATCACGTCTCTTAAAATCTATCATGTACAAAAAAGAAAACATCCCAACGCCGTAAAATGTGAAAAAATAACTCCAAATAGACCATTCCAACTCCTTTTAATTTTTGGGAGTATCAAGACGACACATCCACAACTTCGGCGAACCACTGCTTGAGTGCAGTAGCCAAAACAGAGGGCAACTCCCTCACGTCACGAACAACGAGGTAGTAAGGGAAGGGGAAGTCCTCGAGGTAACGCTTCATCTTAAGCTTCATCTCACCACCAGAACCAGGATCGGCCTCGAAGCTGGCCTGCGACAGGTCAAGAATAGAGCTACCCTTAACAGCATCGACGATAATAAAGACAACCATGATGCGCTCCTCAAGCGCCTGTCTAACAAGACGGCGAATAGTATCATGGTCTTCACAGATACCATCAGAGATAATCAACTGAAGCTGCCAAAGATCAGCAGAGCCAGAGCCAGGCGAGCGCTTCCAGCGAGCCTCGCGGAAGAGGGCGATAGAATCGGCAATCAGCTTGCGTACATTGGTACCAGTTTGCTGGTAGCTGAAGTGCTGGAAGACCTGGGAGCCGGCCTCGGAGGAGAAGGGCTTTCCGAACTCATGGGCGACGCGAACGTGGTCTTCGTTGCCGAAGCCGAGGACGCACAGGTCGCCGGCTTCCAGCATGCTCAGACTCTTCGCAACAAGGGCGAGGGTCTCGAAGGCGAGCTGGCCACTGCCACTCTCCAGCATGGACTTGCTGTCGTCGACAGCCAGCATGATCTGGTAGTTACGCTTTGAAGGGATAGAGCGGCGCATCCAGATCTTGTCGCGCTTGTACTGGGAGGCAATGTAGGGGATGATACGCTTGATGTTCAACCTCTTTCCGGTGCGGAAGTCACCGCGGAGCTTGGTGGCCATTGTGGGGGCGAGGATGAGACGGAGTTGTTCGGTCAGGGAGAGGGAGAGATCATTTGTGGCGGATTCGTAGTGCGACCAGAGGCGGCGGGCTTCGTCTTGTGGGGTCAATGGGGGGAGCGAAGAGGAGAGGTGAATCGCTGCGAGTTGCGTGTCAACTTCGTCGAGCTCCTCGTCCACTTCTTCGGTGCCCTGTGCTCCGTCTGCGCGATCGTGGGAGGATTGACCGCCAGGGATGAAGGCGCCCGCGGACTCGCCATCGGCAGGAACGGTCTCACGGTCTATCTGCATCTCATCCTCAAGCTGGTTGTCCACGGCGTCTTGCTGCTCGTCCGATACGTCAGGGAGAACATCGTTCTCACCAGGCTTGATGTCAGACTCCACACCCTTGCTTTGGTCGAGGGCTTGCGTTTGATCGTCGTTCGCTTGTCCAAGGGCCTGGGTGTCTGCGGCATCTTCGTCATCCTTTAGGTGCTCGAAGTCTGCGTCGGCCATATCGGTGTCTTCGGGCATAGCCTGAGATTCCTCTTCCTGTTGGGACGGGTTGAGGATCTCCTTTTGTCGTCTATGCCATTGCTCGAGGATATCGCCGAGCTTCTTGAATGCCTGCATCTGAGGTTCATCTTGCCCTTGATCTTCGCCGCCCGCAGCGTCTCGGCTGGGCTGGCTCTCCTCGCTATCCTTGGCAGCACCTGTCTGTTGGTCGACATTGGCACTGGGATCAGTCGAGCCGCTCTCCTGCTGAGCGTCACCCGAGGCACCCTTTTCTTCATTTTGGTCTTGCTCGGCTCCGAGCCCGCCGGTGACAGCTTCGCTAGGAGCGACGTTGTCACCTGCGGCATCATCCTCATCACGCTGTGCGAGGAAGTCGTCTTGTTCAGGCTCCTCGGGATCTTCTCCGCCAGCCTCCTCTTCCTCCTCTTCCCCGGCTTCGCCTTCATTGGTTTCCTCCGCATCATCGGCCATCTCTTCATCTTCCTCGCCTGGCACTTGATCCTCTGGGGCTGCATCGGCGTCTTCTTCACCGGCATGATCATCCGCGTCCTCGACCTTCCCTTCTTCTTCGGGGGCAGGACCGAAATCATCGTCAAGATCATCCATCTCATCATCATCCTCCCCGTTGTCGTCCTTGCCTTCACCATCATCAAGTTGCATTTCCTCAGGAAGTTCAAGTGTTTCTTCTTCCTTCGCTTGAGGGTCGGTGACATCCATTTCCTCACGGCCAACTGCCTCGCCCTCGTCTTCGGGGGCCTCTTCATCTTCTGTTTCTTCTTCTTCCTCTTCTTCTCCCTCCTTTTGCTTTTCCTCGCCCTTTTCACCATCTTTGTCACCCTTCTCTTCCTGGGCAGCAGCTTGTTGCTCCTCTGATTGGCCCTTTCCTTCTTCGTTTTCGGTATCCTTCTGCTGCTCATCGTTACCACCGTCCCAGAGCTTTTCGTCCACGGCACCTGTGTCAAGGTCATCAACGCTTCCGGTCTCTTCGTCGATATCGTCATCTCCTTCGTCGGCACTGTCGTCGTTCTCCTCCTCATCGTCCTTGCGATCCTCGGCATCACCTTCCAACTCTTCCTGATCCATGTTGACGGCATCCTTGGAATCGTCCATCTCATCATCGCCGTCCTCTTTATTGTTCTCCTGTTGCGCCAACTCAGTTAGATCTTCATCATCTCCAACATCCTTGCTGATATCTTCCGCGCCTTCGCCTTCACCGAGACCTGTTCCACTTTCCATTTGGCCTTCCTTGCCTTGATCTTGGGATGCTTCGGCAGGACTACAGAAGCCTTCGGAGGCGACCTGCTTGAAGGTCTTGGTCAGGATGTAGGATGTCTTGCAGATCTCGCGATGAACGGCAATGAACCGATCAGCCAGATCCCGGCAGATTTGGTAGTATCTGTTGGCGATAGGCAAGATACTGGTGATCAGTGCGGCAGCAACGGAAAGGCCGCCGGCGGAGTGGTCTTGCAGGCAGTGCAATTTATCAAGGACCTTCTCCAACGCACTGGTGATCTCGGTGAGATGGACAGCCTTGATACCGCGAGAGAAGAACTCATCACTCCTGGACAGCAATCCTTCAAAGGTGATGGCAGAAGGCACATCCTTGAGTTTCTGGAGGCCAATGAGCATTTTGTCGATGGCTGTCAGAAGGCTGCTATCGAAGGCTTGGATGGATAGGGTGTTCTCGTCATTGGCCTCAGGGAGAGCAGGGATGTTTGCATTGACCCAAGGTGTGATTTGATCCAGCGCGAAGGACAGATCAGGGCGAGCTTGGCTCCATTGCTTCAAGTCAGCAGCCAATTCATCGAGCGAGGATTGGGTCTGTTGCGCGATCTCGTAGTTTGCGTTAGACGCAATCCTAGTGGGAAGCATAGGAAGGGCTTCGTGCGACTTGCGTAGGCTATCGAAGGATGCCTTTTTGGCACGGAGCTGTTCCACAATCTTAGATGCATCAATTCCTGAGAACTTAGAATGGACTCCAATGATCATTGCAGCCAGTTCAAGAATAGGAGCCAACCAAGCCACGAGTCTGGCCAGATTAGTTCGCTCCTCCAAAGCAGAAGCATGGTCTTGTGACAGAGAGTTCGAAGCCGCTGTCCAAAGGTTCTGTACCTTGTCAAGCGTAGACTTCAACTTGCCCAAGCCGGTGAGGGCAGGCGAAATGACACCTCTCTGACGACGGACAGTGAAAATGAGATGCTCAATGGATCCCATGCTCCTGTGGACCTCGACATTGCTTAGTTCCTCGGAATAGTTGCGAGATGCTAGACGAGTCTTAGGCAAGAGATCCAGAAGTCTGTGGAAGTACCAGTCGGCACTCTGAACTGCAGTTGAGGTAGCAGCACCAGCCTCAAAGGCAGCAGCAGTGGCCAGAACTTGCGGAACCGTTTCTTGTGTTTCGATAACACTCGATCCAGCATTACGTTTCACGCCCATCTCATAGAGTTGCTTGAGGGTCTCAGCATAGAGACGGCGTTTCTGGGACTTGAGGTGCTGGACGTCGTCCTTGTTGTCTTCGTTCAAGACCTTGGGTGTCTTGGACTTGAACTCATTCATGCTTTCAATCACCGAGACAATAAAGCTGTCGAGGTCTTTCGCAATGTCGAACTCGGCTGGAATCGACGAATACAGATTCATCATGTTGCTGGCTGTTCCATCCGGCTTCTGGAATCTGAGAGCCCGAGTGGACCACAGGTTCTTGTCGTTTTGGCAAATGGCCATTGCCTCGGGGAATGTGGCAGTGGGGCGGACTGGCTCTGCTTGGGACATCGAAGTGATTTCCTCGGTACTTTCTGGGAGGCCTGCTTCAAGGATAGATTGGACCGGCTGGCCAAGGGCTGCACGGTACTTTCGAACCAACTTGAATAGCTTGACGTGCGACCTTCTGGCGCTTTCCTTCAGAGCCACGATGTTGACATCTTTCCAGCTTGCAAGCTGAATCTGCTCCTTGATATCCTTCTCAAGAACGGACCGCTTCTCCGTCAAATACTTGTCCACTCCGGGCTGGAAGGGTCCGTAGTGGTGGAGGAAGTTGTCCAAGGCAGAGACAAGCTTCTTGAGGCAGGGATAATCTGTGGTGAAAACTTCAAGCAGTGCCTGGAAGTTGGCAACGAGCTGTAGACGGCGAGCAAACTGGCCCGTAGTTGTAGACTTGAAGAATTGCTCCAGGGTCAAAACCAGGTTTTGCGTGTGTTCCGTCATGTCCTGTTCGCCTGCCTCGGCCATCATGATGGGAGCGCCGATAAGTGCTTCGTATGCGATGAACCACCAAGCACTCACCTCGTCCTCGCATCGCTCCTTCTCGATATCCAAGAGCTTGGCCCAAGTTGATAGCTCAAGACGACGCCAGCTAATGAGAGTGCTTGTAATCTCGTCGTAGACAATAACAGCTGAATATTCTCTGCTGGCCACGGTCTGCCACTCGTGTACGAATGAATGAAGCTTTTCAACCTTGGTCATGAACTTGGCAACAGGCTCAGTGTGCTTGAACTGAAGGATTTCCACGCAGCATTGAATGACATCGGCAAGGACAGCATGTTCAGGCCAGGCGGTTTGAATTTGGGCAAAGCGGGCTTGAACAGAAAGTGCGAGCGCAACCAGCTTCCTTGCCTCTCCGAGATTCGAATCGGTGTAGAAGTTGTAATTCTTCTGCTGAGTGTTGGCTCCCTCGCCTATGGCATCATCAAGAAGCAGAAGAACTGCAGGAAGATGGGTTTGGGGTGACATCGGCGAGAATGAGGTCTTCTTGTCAGACCAGATTGAGCCTAGAAGATGGCCGGATTGCTTGACAAAGGTAGTCAATGCAGTTCCACTGCGCTCATTCGAGACGATATTTGCATGAAGCGAAGCAAGGCGGAGAGCGATACTCTTAGGGTCTATGCGGTCAACACCAGCGGTCGTTTCTGTGTCTTCAACTGATCCTTCATCGAATGTGGGGAAGAGTGCGTGTAGCTCGGCTTCGTTGACTTCTTCTTCCTCTTCCCAGGATCCCTTGAAGCGGTACAATTCTCCCTTTTCAGCCTCCTGTTCTCGATCTTCTTCAAGCTTGGCCTTCCACAGTTGATGGAAATCAGCGAAAACACGGCGAATGATCTCTCGTCCAGCCTTTGTTTTCAGGATTGTGGAATCCGCATCCTTGGCGGCCCAAAGGGCCGACAGTTCTTGAAGGCGCATTTCGTTTGCATTCTTCAGAGTGCCATGGGCCTTCTGATCGGTTTGAGTAAGAATGGGGTGGTGAATACCTCCTAAGAAGGGCGTGCGCTCGCTTAGAGACTGAATATCAGGGATGTCGCTGGACTGTTCCGGTTGGCTAGAGGCCAGGAATACACCAAGGTCCAAAAGCTGCAAGAAACGAACCACAGGCACTGTGATATCATCATAAGCTCTGTAGTGAGTGCTGAGACGGCTGCTCAATTGTTTGATATTATTGCGCAGAAGCTGGATCATGTCTTGAGACTGTGAAGATTCCGCAGAGCGGACCATTTGCTCGGGGTCTCTTTTCAGGACAGAGTTGATCAGGTTGACAAATTCCCCCTGCAAGAGACTCAATTGGGACTGCTGGGGCCGGTTGACTAGTGAAGGAGGTGGAGCGGAACCTAGATCACGAATTTCGCTGTGCAAAAGTTCAGACCGGAGATTGGAAACCTGGCTGGTGAAAGATTTCTCAAAGGCAAGAATTGCTGCAGATTTGGCGGTGTATTCTTGTAGGCGTTGAGAGTGGCGTTTGCGCTGAACAACGAGACCGAGAGAAGGGTCAAATGTCTTGTCGGGCACGAACAGACGCAGAAGAATGACAGCCAGCTGTACCGCTGCCAGTCCAGCGGTTTGAATACTCTGGTGCTGGCTTGATGGCTGTACTCGCAGGGACGAAATCAGGGCTGGAAGAGCCTGCTCAGCGAGGGGCTTGAGGAAGTGAGCATCTGGCAAGCTTTGGTCCAGCTCAACCTTGATGGGTGGCTGTTCAACACAAAGATCGCCATTTTGGATTGCCTGCAGTACCGAGATGAGATGCTCGGCTGAGCGAGGCTCGAAGAACTCCCGATGGCAGGCCACCAGCTCGGCTGTGAGCTTGGCGGTAGTACGTCTGAGCTCCATGGACTGATCTGTTGTGATCTGCTGAGTGCTCAGGGAAATAGCCTTGGAGAGAGCTTGTTTCTCTGCCTCAAGCATATCCATCTGTCCCAGTTTTGTATTGCCAATAGCTGTCAGCCTATCCAATAGAGACAGAGAGACAATGCCACCAGTAGCAAGCGCGGACTCGGATTTGCTTAGGGGGCCTGCAAATAGCGAGATTCTATGAAGAATATTTGGCACATCGCTCTGGAAATTCGATGCGTCCAACGGACGAGCCGCACGACCAGCGAGAAGGGGCACGACTGTTTGAATGACCTTCTCATTGACTGGGCTCCGGAAGAACGAGGAGATGTCGTGATACTGGCAAAGAGCTTCGAAATCGTTGGCAAAGTATGGATACTCGGTTGACTCTGAGCGTCTAACTGCATGAGATAGCTCAGCCACAGTTTGTTTGATACCCTGGACAAGTACGTCACCATCAGCGCCATCCAGAAGGATGAATCGCTGGGCATCAATCAATGAATCGCGTACACGACTCAATTGAGACAATTCCACACGGGTTTGCAAAGCCAAATTTGTGAATTCGAAGACTGTTGACTCCAACTCGGTCAGAGAATCCAACTTGTCTTGAGAGATAGGAGTGACATGTCTCCAAGAATCCCAGATCCTTTGCATGCTAAGACCGGTCGTCAAAGCCCAGCCTTCCTGGAACCGATCCAGAGCTTGTGACAAAGCGACTTGAAGGGGTTTGAGGAGAGGCGAGGAGTCGAGTAACGACCCGCAAATCTTCCGGCCCATCTGGAGGTAGACTTGGAATTCCCCTTCGTCAACCTGGCTCACCTCTGTGGCTCTGTAAATGTCCCGGCATAGACAGATCACGGTCCGAAGAGCGGTGATTATGACAGGGCCTTGGAGGGAAATCTGATCCAACGACTGAATGTAATCATACAGAGCCTGGCCACAATCAGACAGGAACGACGCAACAGGTTGCGTCGTGTCTTTCATCAACGCAGGGATCCGCTCGGATGCCAATGACCGCTCCAAACGTGTCATTTGGCTGGGCTTGAGCTCTTTGCCAGATACGTCGGCCTGAATCAAACCTTCCCTAAGGCGATGAATATCAAGTCTCAACTCTTGGAGACAGGCCAAGACAACCAAACTAGATCGGAAATCACTGGTTCCTGCGATAGCGATCAGAGGCTCGTTTGTGAGCGGGTGAAGAGGCTGCAGCATTCCTCGGATACCAAGGTGAGCTCCTCCAAGCACAATCTCGCCGCTGGCGATATCAAGCGGCTTCCATTGGTTGTTGTCATGGAACAGAGAGGCATATCGCTGCAGAACATTGGATGGCTTCTCCTCTCCGTCGTTTCCGGAATTGATAGCCACACGGTTGCTTGGTGATTGTTGAAGGTAGGCCAAATCCGCTGGTGACAGATGATCCAAGCACACCTCGAGAGCGTCTTCGAAGGCAGAGGATGGCAGGGAGGTATCAAGGTTCCAAATACGGCGAAGTCGATAGAGGAACGATTCGCAGGTGTAGGATGGGCCTATGGTAGGTTGGATATCTTGCAGCTCGCTTGGCAAGAAGGAGATTTCGGTACAGCGGTTCCTCATGGCACGAGACAGCTCACCATTGCGGGGGTCCATGGTCAAGAAGATTCTGAAGTTGGGATGGGGCGTAATGATCTTGGCAGACCCATCCTCTGTCCGTTGCTCATTGAGAATGAGTGTTCCATTCGGCTCTGTCAAAGAATTCAATCGATCGAGGACAGACGGATTGCACAGGTTAGCATTGTCAAGAATAACCCAGTTTCCATGTTGAACAGCCTGAGTGAGTACACCCTCTGTCCATTCAAACCCAACCTTCATTTTATCGGATTGTTGAATAGCATTCAACAAAGTCTGGGCTCTCTCGAGGAATTGTTGGTAGGCCGGGTCAGAAGAAGACTGGCAAAGGCTGGAAAGCGAGGGGATGACCTTTTCCAGTGAGATATCTGCAGACTGGAAATGCTCGCAGATGTGTAGTGCGGAAATCACAACATCAGATACATCTCCTGAAGCAAAGCAATGGATGAGCTGGTTTCGCAAGAACATCTCAATATCATGGACAAAGCCTGAAACCTCTCTGCGATGATCGATTTGTTCAAATCCACCAATGAGATCCATGGTATCAGTGTCAGCACTCAGAGCCAGCTCGACAAGGTTTGCACCGTTAACCGCTGCCAGCTTTCTGATGAGAGTAGTTTTACCACACCCAGCAGAACCAACTAGGATGCTCGGCCAGGAGTTATCTATACACAGGATGAGTGACTCGATAATGTGGAGGTCCTTTGGTAGAATCCTCATGTTTGGCTCGGCCAAGCGCTGCAGCAGAGGGTCACGGGTCAAAATTCCCAGACCGACCTGCAAGTACTCGGGTGTGAGGTTGTGGAAATAGCTCTTCATGCCGGTGTCAGAGTCTGTGAAAACACGGTCATAAATCTGAGAGACCACGTTACGATCCTCTTCGCTTCTGAATCGCTGGCTGATAATGACATCAAGGAAGTGCTTGGTCTGGATCTGCAGGTTTCCTCGATCGGCGAGTTGAAGCCATCGCTGGATATCACGCAGATTGACTTCCCATGGCCCGCCAATGGCTCCCAGTCGACGATCTCGAGTGATCGCTTGGTTCAGGAGAGAAATGAAATCGACCAGTCTCTCGGTCTGCACAGAGGGACTACCAGGGAAAAGCCTGGAACAAATCGTTTTCAAGTCATCATCAGTGAAGCTGTCTGCATAGACCACTGTGAATCGGTTGACGAAAGATGCAGGAAGACCCTTTCTGCCACCACCCTGGTGGTGAGGGTTCTGGGCGGCAAAGAGAACGAAATCGGGATGTCTCTTGAATGTTTGGTCCAGCTCAGCGATATAGACTTGCTGACGATGATCCAGACAAGAGTTAAGACCTTCCAGGACAGATTGCGAGGCCAAGTTCATTTCATCCAGCAGAACCCAGTCACCACGCTGCATGGCTCGTAGGAATGGCGCGTCACGCCAAGTGAATTGCCCTACATCTCCTCCTTCCACTGGAACGTCTGAACCGAACAGATCTGTAAGATCTGTTTGCTCCGAGAGGTTAATTCGAGTGAGAGGTTTGCCGAGGGCTCTGGCCAGAGCCGTCACAAGTGTAGTCTTACCCACACCTGGACTTCCTTCCATAAGAATAGGCTTCGAGGACTGCAAACCACGAGCAATTCTCACAGAGTTGGCAATTGTGGTTGGCGCATCCATTGTGAACTGAGGATCGGGGTCTGCTGTGCCAGCCGTAGGGAGAGCGAATGGCCCGACGCGCAGAACGCCAGGTTCCGCGGAGACAGTGGTCGACTCCCAGTAAATCTTGGAAGCATCGACATTAAACAGTTCGCTCAGCTTGTCGAGGCATGACTTGCGGTTGCCCTCGAGATTGTTGAGGGAGATGGCAAGCATTGCAGCAGGGTTGGCACCCAAGGTGTCAACGAAGACCATCGCGGCACCTTGTACGATAGCGAATTCGGTGTCTGCGCTTTGACAAGTGTTGACAAAGTCAACCCAGGCCAGAAGATCACGAATGGAGAGCGATGTGGCGGAGGTGTTTTGGAAGGTAACTTTGAACCACTTGGCGAACTTCAGCATAGCCTTTGCCACACTCTCCTCCTTCAGGTTCAATCTCTGTGAGAGAATTGGCAGAATATCCTCATCTTCAGACAGCTGGGGCGCCCAGATTTCAGTCATACGATTGCGAAGAGCAGCCGAAAGCTCACGTTTTCCGTAATCACCACCGGGGTTCATAGTGGATAAGAATTGGAATCCACCGTCTGCCACAACCATTGAATCAACGGGGCCCTTCTCGGCGAGGAGAATCGACCTAGCGGGTTCCAGAACACTGTTAAGCCTTTCAAGAACGGAGTCGTCTGCAAGAGAAATTTCGTCAAGAAGGAAGAATTGACCGGTCTTCATGGCGGTGATCAGGCTTCCGTCGGACCATTCAAACAGGGCATTACAACGAATAGCGTTCTTCTCAATCTTCTGCAAAAGAAGTTGATCCTTGGCTTGACGCTGCTCCGCAGTCAATGTTGTGAATTCCTGCTTCAAGTCATCGAAAGATGCGCCGCTTAGCTGCCCGTGAAGGAGCATCTGAAGATCATCTACAAGCTGCTTCTCAATTGCAGCCCGGTTTCGGATGGGCCGTTGAGCACCAATCAAGTCACCGGTCTCCAAATTCACATGAGCGTTGACAATGAACAACTCACGTCGGAAAGCTTCAGCGACGGCCTGGCACAGTTGGGTTTTACCACAACCTGTTTCTCCGACAAGAAGGACCGGCTCGTTGTTCTTGAGGGCCTTCGAAACGAGAACAAACAGACGTCTCATGGCTTTGGTCCACACAATACCGGCCGGAAGCTCGCTGATCCCGGGGGCATTCTTTTCCAGCTCTGCAGAGCTATACAAAGTATCCTCGTCCAGCTTTACCTTCATCACTTCCTCGATCACAGCCTTAACCGCGGCTTTCTCTTGGGGATTGCGAACACGTTCGCCGAGAAGCATATAACCGTTGACTGCTAGCTGCTCGCGATCATCGGCATCACGAAGAGCCCATCGGAAAAGATCACGTAAAGTGGCGAAACTGTTCTTTTGCTCGAAGAGTCGATTAGACTGGCGCAACAAGGACAATTTCCGGTAGACAGCAACAATCCGTGTGCAGAATGAGGGGGCGATTTGAGAACGTTCTTTCAGGATAAATTCCAGCTCGCTTTCTGGAATATCATCGAAGTGCAGCTCGAGGAAGCGATTCCTGAAGGCACGGGACAGTACCTTTCGGCCACCGTACAGACCAGCGGGATTTTGCGTAGCAAAGAGCATGAAGTTAGGATGCGGGTGAACGACTTCTTGAGTTTCGGGAATGAAAAGCTCGCGGTTATCGTCGAGGAGTCGGTTAAGGGCTTCGAGAACATCAGAAGGTGCCAGATTTAGCTCATCCAGTACAATCCAATAACCGTTCCGCAGCGCCTCCACCAACACACCCTCTTGATAACGCAGGCTTCCATCGTCCGAGGAGATGTAAGAACCCAAGTACTCTTGCAGATCTGTATGCTCGTGGTTGTTGATTCGTACGAATTTGTTTCCAGACACCTTTGCCAGATACTCAATCATACTCGTCTTTCCGGCTGATGTTGGACCTTGGAGCAAAACGGGGAATCGCCGGGTTGAACTAGCCCGGACCAGGTTCTTGAGATTCTTCTCGATAAATGGGGTGATAATGTAGTGGGGTTGCTCCTCCGGAATCATAGGACCGCGGCGCATCCAATAATGCTTGAATTGCACATAATCGTTGCCATCCGTTGGTGGGCGAGGGGTCTGTCCGAGAAGAGACTTGGCGTTCTTCGCGTTTCCGAATATATGAAGCTCAAGCAGAGGAATCAAAGCTTGTTCGGAAACCAAGCTCAGCACGGTCAAGAAACTCATACTGAAACCCTCAAACATTGCCCTGCGTAGCCCATAGACGTGTGCGTGGTCGATAACATAGATCAAAGCACGCACAAGAGTACGGATACTGAAATGGGGTCGCTGTCCAGCTCCATCGGTAAGCTTGTTCTCGTTGCTGAGCTTCTTGGTAACCATGTAAAGCTGTGCAAGGTCTGGCACAGCACGCTGGTCACTGATTGTCAAATCACCCAGGTATTTCTGAATCAAGGCCAACAAATCATCCAAATCACTATCAGGCGAGTGCACGTAGAATTCGGTGAACCGGGAACGCAGACCTGGGGGTAGATCTCTCTTTCCGGCATCTGTTGCAGGGTTCATAGCACCGAAGATACGGAATTCCGGGTGGCCGAAGACTCTCTCAACGTCGCCAGCCTCGGAGAGAAGAACAGATGGTGTCCCCTCACTGCCATGGTGCAGAAGACTGGCAATATTCTCAAGGGTATCAGGGGAAGCCAAGTTTACTTCATCCAGGAGAACCCATTCGCCGTTTCGCAGAGCTCTCACAATCTTACCTTGAACAAAGGCAAAGGCAAATTTGGCATCACCTTGTGAGACCTGAGCCTCGAAATCTCCGAGTTGGGTCGCAAAGCTCTCCCATCTTTGCCGCAAGTGCTGGTATTTGGGAGAATCCAGCTTCCGTTTTTTGGCTGGCTGCTCATCGCCATTTTCAGCTGCGGCATTGGGGGGGTTGAACACGCCGTTTGCAAGACGAACGGCTTCATGCCACAAAGTCACCAATCGTACCCAATTAGAAGATGCGGCACTCTTCGATATCGAGGACAAGAACTTCTGGTTCTTTTTGGCGGAGAATGTCAGTTCAAAGAGCTGGGTGAATTCATCCAGCATTGGAACTGCCATTGTACGGATGTTGACGGGTTTAAAACCACCCAGCAGATCAGTGCTTTCACTCTGTTGTGACAAATTCACTACTGTGAGTTTCTGGCGCATTAAAGATGCAAGATGCTGGATGACTGTTGTCTTTCCGATACCAGTTTCTCCCACAAGTAAAACAGGTTCTGACATCTGGATTGATGCAGCTACCTGTTCCATGAGGGTCAATGCCGCTCGGGTGGGAGCAAATCGTGAAGCTGCTGCGGCAAGCTTCAATGCAGATCCACTTGGTACCTTGATCTTGTTGCAGGTTTCTCTGCCAAGGACAAGGCTGTTGTTCTTATCAGTATAAGAGGGAGTACGTTCATTGAGACAGTATTGCGCTCGCTGGGGAGAGATCTGAAGCGCTTCGGCCACAACGGCGGCGAGAGTGTTCTGCATCGACTTCTCGGGCAGATATTTGAGGAACACGTCAACAATGTCGAGGAATATTTCATCTTCGGTACCTTCTGACGTGGGCTCATAGCCAGTCTTCGCACCCATGCGGTGTAGACGATTGTGCAGACGGCTGCACAACTTGATCAAATCGCGGAAGCCTGGGGTACGACCTTGAGAGCCCTTGATTGCAAGACTTCCATGGAATGCAGAGCATACCCGTCCGTATACGTTCATGAGAGTTGGCACACGAGACTCAAGCAGGGAGAACTTTTCCAGGATGACATCACGCATCTCATCCACAGGGAGAGACTTGACTTGCACTCTCTCCCAGAGTCTGCTTCCAAGCATCGAAGTGCTCGGTGCGATCTCCTCTCCAGCAATGTTGTACGATGACTTCATGGTTGCGATGATTTTGAAGCCCTCGGCACACTTGATTCGCTCCCTCCGGCTTGGGATGGTGAGTTCTCCCCTCTCAATGATGGGCAAAATGAGACCCATTACTTCAGATGGGGCACGGTCAAGGTCTTCAATCAACACCCAGCGACCTTCGCGTGCAGCCTTGGTCAACACACCAGGCTGCCAAGAGAAGGATCCGGAGGCAGATGAAGTGGCATACATTCCAAGCAGACTCTTCGCATCTGTCTGCTCATTCAGGTGAAGCGTAACCATAGTTTCGGCTTGCCCCATCGTGGCAGCAATGTCGTTAATCAAAGAGGTCTTCCCGGAGTTGGGCAAACCAACCAGCTGGATGGGTTTGTACCCGAGTAATGACCCTGCAATCCGGCGCAGATTCTCAACTGTGGTCGAGGTCTTGACGACAGACGAAGGAGTCGAGGGCGTATCTTTCAGTCTGGGAATCAAAACTCCGCAAATCTCTGCGGTCTTGGTTGTGAAAGATTCCCGTGTCCTCTCGATCAACGCCAGAGTGTTTATTTCCGTCCTGGCAGACCTCTCGGTCTGGAGAATTCTTCCAAGAGTCTCCCATCGTCGCTCTTCCCACAATCCCAGCACACGGTAATCGATCAGAGTGCCTTCCCACTCTCCTTCTATAGGTTCAGTCCCAGTATTGACGCGGACCATCTTTTCCGTTGCCGCATCTGCTGCGTGCATATATAAGGCAAAGCATCGTACAGCAAGGTATCGTGTTACTCGGTCTTGGGATTGGAAGAGGGACTGAAGTTGAAGCGGCGAAACGATGGGAGAGAAGGTTTCAAGATCAAACGAAAGAAGTCGGAAGAGGGCGAGGAGTAGAAGTCTAATGCTAGGTTGGTCCAACTGTAGCAGTGTTAATTCCTTCGAAACGGCCAAGGCCGCCAAAGGTCCAGTCTGTGATGAGGCATATTGACTGGCAAGCGACCGCAGATGCGGCGCAAATGGTAGAATCTGCGCAAATGCCGCTAATACATGAATATAGTCGGCATGTAAATCCGATTGAAGCCATCGAGCTGCAAGATCGACAAAAATCGGTTCGTAGAGTCTGAAAATGCTCTCTGTAAATTCGTTGTTTAATGCGCCAAGAGCAAGCGCGTGGAGGTGTTGAGTCCCCGATGCAGTCCGAATGAAAGTCGAGATTCCACTCGGAAGCTGCTCGAGCAGTTCAGACTCAGTAAGAGTCCTCTCATAGACCGGCCTCCGATCCATGTTTAATCCGGTCGTAAGAGAAACTGTGAAGTTTGAAACAAGAGAAGAAATCCCGCTTCATCGGCTTTCGCTCCAACTTTTTTTTCTTTCTGCCGCCTGTGGCGCAGCCCCGCCTAGACTTGGATCATACCGCCTTTGATCGCGGAGCTTGCGCCACACTTGCGCGTCCGACAAAGTTGTCCTTGAAACAAGATCGTTTTTACGAGGAGATGCTAATATTGGGATATCGTAGTTCATTTATGTTGCACGATGCCAATGAGCGGTCAGGGCTCGGGTGGTGAGGGCCAATCCGGGACGCAACTAAGAGCTGATGAGGTTGTCCCTCAGCCTCAAGGAGTGAATCGGGAAGCCGAGGGGTTAGATGAACCGTATGCCTTGGAGACTCCAACTTTCGTTATGGTTCTAACCAGATCATTCATCTAGTATCTCATTCAAGCGAAAACAAAAACAGCGATCACGGTTCAGTTTATCCAACCTCCTCTCCCCTCGCGCCGGCGGATTGGATACTAGCTTTGGCTCTCCGGCGCCGCAAGGTGGTCAGAACGGCGATGCGTCGCCCCTCGATCCTTATGCGCCGATAGAATTCGATAGCGGTGCTGAAGCATCAAAAGTCGGTGCGCCGTTAGACTGGTATGTGGAAGGCCCGGGACGACGCGTGGGTTACGACGACTTCACCGCTATCGATTGGATCTACGAGTATACCAAAGAACGGCAAAGGAAACGGCTTCTTTATTCGAGTGGACAGGGCCTATTGGGCCATGCTCGCAGACTCCTTGACGCAAGCAATGTCTGGTTGGTGTTGATTGCGACAGGCATTGCTGTAGGAATAATCGCAGCTTCTATCGACATTACAACGGATTGGCTGGGTGATCTGAAGTCCGGCTATTGCAAAAATGGAAGTGGAGGTGGCAAATTCTATCTAAACAAGAGCTTTTGCTGTTGGGGTCTCGATGGTAAGCCGATATTGCCAAGTCTCCATGAGTCTCACTGCTGAATTTGAATTTGCTATAGATCACTCCAAGTGTCTGGACTGGACACCTTGGGGGAATGCATTAGGAGCAAACTCCAGTGGAGGAACATATGCGATTGGGTACATCTTCTACGTTGTATTTTCGGTAATGATATCTCTGTCTCTTACCTTTAGGGCTCTATTGACAATATCTAGGTTTTCTTTGCTGCATGTGCTTGCTTCCTGGTGAGAAATTATGCCGTTTATGCTCGACACAGTGGAATCCCCGAGATCAAAACGATCCTTGGTGGAACTGTTATCCGACATTTCATGGGGCCATGGACGCTTGCCATTAAATCACTGGGCCTAGTGAGTCAAGCTTCTTCTTGTTAGAAGGCATACTTGCTAACAACGATCAGTGTCTCTCTGTTGCATCCGGTCTATGGCTTGGTAAAGAAGGCCCACTTGTGCATGTTGCATGCTGCTGCGCGAATATTTTAATGAAACCTTTCGAAAGCCTGAGAGGTAATGAAGGTATGTTATTAAATTCTCTATCTCTCTCCACGCATTTACTTATTTCACAGCTCGTAAACGAGAGGTCCTTTCTGCGGCCGCCGCGGCGGGTATCTCAGTCGCATTCGGGGCACCCATCGGGGGTGTTCTGTTTAGTTTGGAGGTATGAGCTATTGTCGATTTCATTCTATCTACTATGCTGATTTTTCCAAGCAACTGTCATATTATTTCCCCGACAAGACAATGTGGCAAAGCTTTGTCTGTGCTATGGTCGCAGCTGTTACTTTGCAGGCCTTGAATCCATTCCGGACAGGTAAAATTGTGTTGTATCAAGTCACCTACACTCGAGGCTGGCACCGCTTCGAAATTATCCCATTCATTATTCTTGGTATCATTGGCGGTCTCTATGGTGCATTCCTCATCCGCCTGAATACGAGAATCACCAAGTGGAGGCGAGCTCGAACTTCCTCTCGACCAATCATCGAAGTGGTCGTCGTGGCTCTCATTACAGCTTTGGTCAACTATCCAAATCACTTCATGCGAGCTCAGAACTCGGAGCTTGTTCAGTCGCTGTTCGCCGAGTGCAACAGTGTGACATATGATCGATTTGGCCTTTGCGCAACGGGATCTGCCTCAATCGGCGTGGCAATCTACCTGGTCATAGCTGCTTTATTTGCCTTTTTCTTGGCTTCATTGACATTTGGGCTCGAGATCCCTGCGGGTATTATCCTTCCTTCGGTCGCTATCGGTGCTCTCTACGGCCGTGCTCTGGGCATTATAGTCCGCTTGTGGCAAGAATCTTATCCGCAAGCATTCCTATTTGTCAAATGCGAGCCAGACATTCCATGTGTCACACCTGGCTTATATGCAATTATTGGGGCTGCTGCTGCTCTTGGTGGTGCTACTCGAATGACTTTGTCGATTGTCGTTATCATGTTTGAATTGACTGGCGCGTTGACCTACGTGATCCCGATCATGATTGCCGTCATGTTGTCCAAGTGGTGTGGTGACATCTTTGGAAAGCGAGGTATCTACGAGTCATGGATTCGACTAAACGAGTATCCTTTCCTCGACCACCGCGATGACACTACTCCGCCAGATGTATCTGCCCACCGGGTCATGACAACCGTGGACGATATCAGCATCATTACTGCCACCGGCCATACTATTGCCTCGATCCGCAGCCTCCTAGCTAACACTACATATCGCGGGTTTCCCGTAGTCTCAGACACCTCGAGTCCCATCCTGCTAGGCTACATCACTCGCAATGAGCTTTCTTTTGCTCTGAAATACTCAACTTCTCCTACAACCCGCAACCTCTCCGACGAGACACAGGTTTTCTTTTCGCATCAACCTTTTGCGGACCCTATCGATACCCTTGATCTACGACCTTGGATGGACCAGACACCGATGACCTTGAACAGTAACATCACTTTCTTGATTGTTTTACGCATGTTCCAGCGCCTTGGCTTGCGTTATGTGCTGTTTGCCAGTAAGGGCATTCTACAAGGACTACTGACCAAGAAAGATGTCTGGTCAGTGCTGAATGGCGTGGAATTTCGCCGAGAAGAAGCCCTTCGAGGCGATGAATTCCAGGATTTTGGAAATCGTAATGAGGCTGAAGAGGTTGGTCTGCTTGATGGGAATGATACATCCAGTCTTGGTAGTTCGTTGAGGCGGGATTCTCTTTGATGATTTTTGTTACCATCTTGCTCTGTATATCCCCATTCTGTTACTATCTTCACGAATATTCACTCCAAGTAAATGCCAGAGAAGTTCTTACATTAGTTGTAGGTTATTGAAATAAAATTGTGGCTTTGCCCCACCGCCTCCAACCCCACATCTTTCTGTCGATTTTTAACCCTGACCGCCCTCATATTTACCGCTACCGATCTTCCTACCCTCAAGAAAGCCAAAAAGTCAGAAGATAAAATGATGATCGATCCTTTTGAGGTGCGCATGCGCTTCACTACACAGCTTCAGCACCTCAGCGCTGCTGTCACATCGTCGCAGAAGGCCGCCCATTATGCATTGAAGTACCGTGACCTCGATGAGGATCTTCACTCATGCATCCTAGAGCAGCTTGAACGGGTAAGAGCTCCAAATTCCCTTGTGTTGATTTACTCTAACATTGTGTATGGTAGAACAACATGAACAATCGCGCGAACATCATGTACTTTATTGAACACCTCTGCGAAATGGCCCTCAAGGAAAACTACCTCCCATATGTGCGCATGATGCAGCGAGACATCCTGCGCGTAGTCGACTCAGTTGTTCCCCCCGATGGCACCGGTGCAGCCAATGTCAAGCATGTCCGCCACGTCTTGAACGGTCTCCAGGCGAAGGAAGTTCTCAGCGCCGAAACCGTGGCCGACATCGACGCCGCCCTAAAAGACCGCGATTCCCACCCCTCCCACCTGGATCTTGAGCAGGATGAAGGCACCGAGGGAGCCAGCAGGTCCAAGTCCGAGAAACCCCAACTGCGCCTTGACAAGAAGCAGATTGAGCAGCGCATCGAGGAGGACCGTGAGCGCAACAAGCGTCAGCGCGAGAGCATGTGGGCCGTGACTGGCAATGATCGCGACGAATATAATCAGATGTGGGAAGAACTCAGCCCCACTGGGGAGGATGACTTTATCAGATCTCGTGAGGAAGCCCTGGAACGCGCCGAGTGTGTCCGCAAACACGAGGAGTTCTATAAAACCCAATACGGTATCAGGGAGTAATGATTTGGTGGGCATATTGTTTGCTATGCTTTACATTATGATTTCCAGGATTTTGTTTATGATTTAGGCGTTTCGCTCAGGACTCTGCAGCGTTCTGGTCTTTTAGTGGAGTTGTACACAGCGTGGTATCACTTGCATCTGGTTGCACAATATTCAAAGGTCATGCCATATGACTGAATTTTCAACTTTTTCAACTTTTTCAACTTTCAATTTCCAAACTTGCCATATTTATTTTGACTCGCCTTACTCCCTTCGAAGGGGTTGAAGGATTATTTCTTCGCAAGTTTTATCCAAACAGGCTTGCCGTACAATCAGTATATAGAGGTTATACTTCATTGCATATATATTGTTTTCCCCACAGCTAAGGATCAGTGGGTCTATCAATTCGATTCGAGTAGGAAAATACCAGGAAAATTGATTCTTATACTATAATATACTGGGGTTTGACTCCGATGCTTGTGGCGGAGATTGACATGGTTATAGTTATATATTTTAAGACCTAGTAGTATAAATTCGTTGTTTGCGCAGATATTTGGGGACAGAGGATATTCAGATATTCATCACAAAGCATAACTTTGATTTGCAATACTAGACGGAGAGGATTTTATTAATTTAAAAGAAGATAGATACTACTTGCTCTCCAAGTGAAGGTGAAGTAGTAATTGAAGTGAAGTGATAGCGGAGAGTTGCTTATCGTCTCCGCTCTCGGGAAATCCTGATCGCCGAGAGATTTTTTATTTTTGCTTCACCTCTTGACCAACACGAGGAATCGTTTCCCCCATTCGGGTTTATTACTTTATTTCTCAACTTCCTTTTCACTCTATGTTTGCTCACTTGGTCACTGCTGCCAAGGGTCTATTTACGCGACAGCCTGAAGAACAAGAGTCCCAACCCGCAGGCACCTCTGCCACCAATTCTAAGATGGTGACAGCTACCCGACGAGGAGATGTTACGCCCGAAATTGCGGGTGGAAAGCGCAAGGCACTCTCAGCCGGTGCTAGCAAGACCGAAAACAAGCAGACCAAGCGGAGAAGAAGAAGCGATCCGAAGGCTACTGGAACCGATCAAGATGCTACGAAACCCACCCCAGCAGAGAAATCTACTGTAATTGGCGATAAAGCACCTGCAGGAAAGAAGATTCGATTCGGTAGCGAAGAACCCGAACCAGTCGAAACACAACCAGAAGAAATCTCGGAAACACCAACCCAGGATGACGACGACGAAGATGATAGTGACGACGATGCGCCAGAGACCATTGATAACTCTGCCCAGCTATTGAAAATGAAGGAGCAGGCCAAGAAGCAAGAGGTAGCCAAGCAATTGTACGTGTGATTTCTTACGTTTGGCGAAGAATTTTGGCTAATGATTTCTGTAGAGAAGAGCAACTGAAGAGAGAGAAGCGGCGGAAACTCGATGAGCGTCGCAAGTTGCAAGCCAAATCGATTGTTAAGCCCAAGGAGTCTCCAACTGATGACATGCTTTCCGAAAGCACGGCTACTCTCCAAGGCACAACTACCCAAGATGCACGACGAGCCGCTCTTCCTGCTTTGCTTCCTGATGACATTTTGAACGCCGAGTTCGCCATTCGCCCT
>LACB01000329.1:0-31251 GCA_030142185.1 Penicillium thymicola
GACCTGGGCCGCCCCCAAAAAAAAGAAACAATCCTGCCTCTTACTTAGAAGCAGTTGAGGGCAACACTACCCACTTGCAGGGCAAGCAATGGGCCTTTCTCAGTGGCGACGTGGAGGAGCTCCACGAGGATGGAGTCATTCTTGGCCCGGGGATGGATTGGCACTGGGATGAAAGGAATGTGTCAGAAAGAGCCCAAAAAAGAGATTTAAAAACAGGCTTGAACAAACGCCCGAAGAGTGTTCAAACTTACAGGCGAAGGAAACGGGGCACCAAAAATGGGCACCAAAAATGAGTAAAACAGTCATTTTGATGATATTTATGTATACGAGAAAAATGATGAAGAAGGAACGTGAAGTTCATGGGTGGATTGCTTTTTATACTACAGGGGAAGCAATGGCTTATAGGGAAGCTACGAGCCTGGGATATGATATAAGATGCTTAATCGGGTAGGTACATAATGTACATTCATCGTTTAAGGTAGAGGAATAGTATAGCGGGCAATATGTAGCAATATCCATGGATCATAGATCGAAGCCAGTCAGCCAGTTTTATCCCTCTCTTTACAGAAGCCGATCTTTTGCAATCTGCCCATAGCTTGGTGGTGCATCAATCATATCAAACGGATTCTCGAAACTGTCACCAACAAGCCCCCATAGTGCGACTCGTGTGAGCCGGTGCCTAAGAAGCTTGCTTATTTCTTCGCGATGCTGTTCTTTTAATAATCCCTTATCTTCTTTAGAGACGTCAAAGCCTCGAGCTCCACGACAGCATCCACACTCAAAGGTATAATGTCCAACTCCAAGACGACGTGTAGGATCAGTCGTACGGTTAAGACAACACCCACACCCACGAGCGCAGCATCCATGCCGGCGAGCACAATCTTCAACAAGCAAGCGGTGCATATACCATTTAGGATGGGACCGCCATAGCTCAAACGCTCTTAGCAGATTCCCGTCTGTTAGATAGGAATGGTAACACCACCACTTTTGCTCTAGGAACCAGTATTTGGCATTTAAAGCATCAAGTCTCTCTTTCGCATCTTTGTTCAAGGGTGTTCCCTCTTTAATGGATATCTCTTCTTGAACAACTTCCCGGAGGTCTTCCTCTATAAAAAGAATTCTAGGCGAGTAAAAAGGAAGCGTAATGTTATCTCTTCGGATTTGGTCCCAGTATTGGGCCAAGCGATATCTTTGGAGAGTATTAATCTCTCCAGATCGTTCGAGGTTGACTTCATCGGGGGTCTTATCACCAACCATCCGCGTATCCATTGTTCCTTTTTGGTCTTTTTTTTCTGCTTGAACTTCGCGTGATTTGAGACGGTGGAAAGAAAATGGCATCTGCGATGTTTGAACGGTTTTAACAGAATTTGAAGATGAAGAATGCTTCTCAAGAAATAAAAAGATTTCCACAGTGATGTCAGATTACAACTCCCGAGGTCCGAAGCCTACTTAGGTAAAAGGTTGGGTGATGATTTAATCTTCTAGTAGCCTCCTCAACCTTGGAAGTAATTAGACTTCCCCTATATCGAGAAGGCTTAATGATGACTCGCTTAAGTCGAGTTGCAGGGGAGCTGAAACAATATAAAAGTATAACCACGAAAGTCAATGCTAGGATGGCATGGTACGTGATAGGTATTATTAGCTAGGTATGTAGATATCGCCCAAAAGATACATCTAGATTCGTCAAGAACAAAAGCCATGTGCATATTCCGCTACAAATTAAGGATAAATACCCAAGAAACCTTCGGATTCAAGTCACATATACTACATAGTCCTTGCACAACGTATTTTGCTTTGCGTGAGACGGAAAAGACGCTGATCTATGCGACGGTATATCCGCCGGGGTTCGAACTCCAGTTTAGGGGGGAACTTGATACCTTGATGCTTGGATTAGCACCGATTTCTACACCTCCTGCATTGAAATGAAGCCACTCATCCCATACAAATCCCTACGTCTCCACTTGTTGGGTGGTTCTTATTCTATAAAATGAAGCTGCATGATTTGTATGAGGTGAAAAGCCTACTTTTTGACATATGCCAGACCGAGGTCGAGATGGTGTCCCGAAGCTAACTCACCCTAAGAATACAGAATACGCGTTTGTATAGTGCTGGCAGGCTATAGTGTGAAAGTAGCCAGACTTCTAAAGAAGGTACAGTGACCTGGAGCTTGTTTGTTTTCACACTATAAGACGCTCTTTGTCGTCAAGGAACAAACAGAAGTCTCCTGCAAACCAATCAAACGTGAAGGTATATATAATTATATGAGGCCTCTGGGATATTCATTTTCTTTCCTTTCCTTTCCATCTTTCATATATCAGGCATGCTCACCCCTAGACATATATAATTTCACTATCCAAGCACACTCATCGTGCTTCCAGTATAGAGAGTCAGAAGAGCTATATGATTCCTTGATAATGTTAGTAGCAATCAGGCAAATCCAACACCAATAATCCATCAACATCCGAGTTAACCCGCTATATCGATAGGGCACATGGTTTCGAAAGAATGGTCTTCTGAACCAGACATGGAATGGTTCTACTTGACCTGGCGCACCGCGTCCGCGCAGTGGACGAGGAATACCGCATCGAATATATACGTATACATCATTTTAATTGGATGGGATACGTAGCGCGGGAACATCGTGTCATATCCACCAACGCATCGAAGTGAAAGACAAAAGTGTTGCTTTTATGTCTTTTATAAGAAGTGTGTTAGAATCCCATAGCCTACTTTCAAGGATAAACTAACATAAACTGGCCAGCTCCCATACCGCGCATACCTCGACACACCATTCCGGTTCTAGTATTGATTCCGACTCTCTACAATCTCAAGTACCGCCTAATGCCCTTCGAACATCCTAGTTTCTACTGGTAGCACTAGTCACTAGCTTCTACAATCTTCATCTCTACTCTCCAGCAACCATGCACCTAGATATCTCCGTTTTAGACCCCCTTTCTAGCAGTAATTAGCAGTTATCGTAGGCTGACTTCCGAGCCCTGCGTCTCAGTTTACATAATATCATCCCCGGACACTTTTCTCTTTGTCTATTAGTCATGGACGGTCGATACTATTACACGGGGGAGCTACATCTTGAGATTCCTAGCTAGATACATTCAAAGAGTTGGACGTATATTTAATGGATAGTGCCGGTATGAAACAATGCGGTAGAATATATGGAAAAAAAAAAAAAAAAAAAAAAAAAAAAGGAAAAAGGTTACCCATGGACATCACCTGTTTGATCGTCAACCACAGTACTTCATATCTAGTAGCATCAAAAGTAAACCTCAGCATCCAGAGCCATGTCTGCTAACGGAAACGTCAGTGAGCTATGATTACCTACCTCTATCCCCTCCCCATCTAACACTGCCCCTATATCCCAGTACACTTGCGTCCCCGCCATCAAATGGCTAATCAGAAACATCCGCAACGACGACGCCGAAGCAGACGGAATCGCCACCTGGAACGCAATCCTGAATCTTCGATTCCCATCTACACAAGGCTTCTTCATTCGGTCATACATCCACTGCGCTGTACGTGGAAATCTAGGCTGGGTCGAGCTTCGGCTTTCCCATTTGAACGATGGCCGTCAGAACCCAGTTCTTGTGCTGTACTATCAGCGCGTCGATAGGCAGGATGATAACCAGTGGGAAAATGGACAGAGAGAGTTGGAGCTGTATCTTGCATTTCGGTATCGTCACTTCAGAGAGGATACGGTTCCTATCTATGGCATCCTTGCGATAGGGGCCAAGTTGAAGATCTTCCAGTACGATATTCCCTCCCGCAGTATCGAGCGGTTTGTTCCGCCTTGGGATTTGGAGCGTCACGATGACCAGGTTTGGAATATGCTCAGGAAAATCAACAGGGACCATACCAGTAGTAGTGGCTATGACAAGGCAGGTTTCAAGATTGAGTCGGGTGGACAGGGGAATGAGAGGCTGGGGATTTTCTTTTGAGGGAGACTCACGGGGTTTTATGCAGCAGCAGGGATTTGAGATAGTCGAAATGGGAAAGTATGGACAGCACGATGGTGCTGCGTTGATTAGTGATGGGGACTGTGCAGCTGAAAATGAGCGCGATGCCCATGGCAAGATTCGATGAGACTGGCACCCATATGATATCCATCGATTCATGGGCTCAGAGGGCTGAACTCAGTATCCCAAAATCAATTACGGTTTATCATAGTTTTCTTATTTTTTTTTTTCAATTTGAAACGCTCGAGAAATTCTGGCACCGTTGAGACTCTTTAATTCATGGGGTATAGTGTAACAAAGTCGCTCATAATATCATACAAAATAGGTGATTAATGGTAAAAGGTCCATAATAACCACCCAAAGCAAATTACAGCAATGCGTGTGGAGACCCATTGACACGATCAATCGAGAGAAATCGTGTTTTCACCAAGCTCGTGAGGCGACATAGCCCTCGGCGAGGTTCTCGATAAGCCCGGAGAATCTACGGCCAAGGATGAAGGCGACATGGATAAGCGTGGGAATGGCTCGGTTTGGTTGTCGGACAATCGGCGGCTTGATGACTCGCTGAAGGTCCGTTTCTGGGTATTAAATTGATCTTGTGATCGGATACTTGGACTGGCGGATGTCGCGGCAGGCTAAGCAAGTAATTTGGTTAGTTTCTTCTTCATCGAGGCTGGAAGGTGAAAAATCTCATACTTTATCACCACCAACCGGATCAAGGCCCCGACTCAACGCCAGCTCGTGTGCAGCAAGCCGTCGTCTCGCAATATCCGCTTCTTCTTCCAACGCGGCGTGCTGCTCTTCTGTCTTCAAGTCTGCCATTGACGGCGTGTCAACACTTTGAGCAATGGTGGCGTCATTGTAACTAGGCGATCGCTTTGGGGAACGTTTCTTCTTCCGTTTTGTCTTTTTGGAGGATGCGGCACCTAGACTGGACGCAGATGCAGACTGTATAATTTCAGACTTCGTCCCGGACTGATCATCTGATTCCAATCCTGTTCCCCGGCGCCCGAAAGCAAGCGCAAACTCATCATCAAGGGGCACTGCATCTTCCTCCTCATCACTAGGGAATAGATCCCCGCGCGAGCTAAGTGAGTTGTCCGTTCCACGGGAAGATTGCGTGGTACTGCGATCCCTCCCATTCGGCGCGGGTAAAAATTGACCTCCATCGTCATCATCACCGTCCATAGCTTCCATTAGCGGCTCGTCTTCGCGCACATAGCGCCTGGCACCAGGGTGTTCTTGGAGATCAGCAACCGAAGGCCAGTACTTGACTCCCCTTGCACCGAATCTCCACGGAAAGCGCTCGAGGAAGCCAAGAAAAGAAGAACTGGGAATCACAGTCGGGTCGTCACGGTTGTCCGGAAGGTGCGCGGTGCTTCTTCGCCTAGTGTTGCGTGTCCCGTAGCTCATCCTCCTGGGCCGACGCGGCTGGTCAGCAGCTCCGCGCGCCAGCCCGCTGCCAGCAAGGAGGCGGTCAAGTTCTCCAGTACCCCATCCAATTAAGCCATCGTCATCTTCTTCATTGGCCCAGTCGTCGTAGAAATCAAAGTTGGCTTCGGTTTGGCCGCGTCGTCGCCGCCTTAGGTGGTCTTCTCGGCTTGAGAGGCAAGGTGCTGTACATGCAGCCACGCAGTTTCCAACAGATTCAAAACACGGGGATATGTAGTTGTGGGAGAAAGTATAAAGCCCCTCTTGCGCGGTTTCGTTGGCGGTCTCAAGGTTATGGGAGATCTGATTGATCCGTTGTCGGATGCGGGGGTCGCGCGGTCGCATCATATTGGGCAACGGTGTCGATCAGACACTGCTAACGATGGATCTCGTGTGATTTGCTCCACCAGCTGTCGCCGGCGACATTGGAAAAGTTACGGAGGTAAGCAGGGGCAAGTGAAGTAGCAAGACGGATCCCAACGATGTCATTCCTTGCTGAGTCAGCACGGGTAATTTGGGGGGAAATTTGGGATGATGAAGATGCGTTGAAGAAGGAGAGGCATTGAGGGAGTTTAGAGAAAGCATTCTCTCTATCTCCAAGATCCAAGATGGTTTACTATGTTCGATTCCTAAAAACCCCTAGGATTCAGCATCAGAAAGGGTCCATCTACCTCTCCGCTCTTATCTGCATCACAACTGATCTGGGAGACTCTTTTCTCGCTGAAGATGTTGATTTGATGCTGATAGCTGAGAATTCCTCTGGGGTTATGTTTCAGAAAACGACAAAATGGAATGCCAGCAATCGCGAACTTGCTATTACTCTGGGTCCTCTCCCATCCAACCTGGCCCAGCAGCCTATGGTGTTGACGGTTAAAGTGCCGCACCCACCAGGATACTCTATACCCCAATATTCCCCCATACCATTAGTGGTTGCTGCAACAAGTGCCCCATTTGGGCCTAAATCGGCGCCAGCGGAAAAGCTGGTTCAACGGCACATTCAATACAGCGGCCGCGAATCACTCCCCATAAAAATCTGGGAAGAGACAGGAAATAGCATTGCTCGGCACATATGGTAAGCTATTCTTCTACTTACCTTTCGTTTTGTAGTCAAGATGCTAAACATGGATATTCCCAGGGATGCGGGCCTCGCAACAGTTACATATCTTTACATGATCTGTGAGAACATAAAGAAGAAGAACAAAGGCACTGAACCTAAAATTCTAGCTTTGAAACGGGTCCTATCCAACGCTCGCAACACCCCTCTTCAGGTAGTTGAACTAGGGGCAGGATGTGGGATAGCGGGAATTGCATTGGCATCAATGCTTCCCAACTGTTCGGTCTTACTCACGGACCTCCCCGGGGTTGAGGACATAATAACACGCAATATTAATGCTGCCCAACTCGCAACCATGTCCAGTCTTCACTATCAAAACCTTGACTGGGATGAACCACCGAATGATCTCTGCCCCCAGCCCATTGAGCTCATACTTGTTTCGGATTGTACATACAATGCAGACATTTTGCCAGCGCTAGTCTCTACGCTCGACCGATTGGTTCGGACATCCCCAGAGGCAATCATTTTGGTGGCATTGAAGAGACGACATGACAGCGAAACGGCGTTTTTCGACTTGATGCAATCGGCGGGATTTACGGCGGTGCAGGACAGCGTTGAGATCCCCTCGCAGCACGAGGAGGTGGATGAGATTGAGTTTTACTGCTACAGCCGGCCAACTGGGGAAAGATAGCATGTAACATTGGATCCGGGGATAAAACGAACAATTACAACGGACAATCCCCTTGGTCGAGATAAACCGAAAGCCCTACAGCTAACATTAAAATAATGACATCTAAGCATGGAATATAAGAAGCGAGAGAACATAATCTTGTTTGTCTATAATCGCCGTGTATGAAGGGTGTTCATATCCGGCATAATATCTCATATCCTTGGCGTGTATATTCCTAAGGCATCTTTCCTGATATCCCTTCGGAGTTTTTTTTTTTTTCTTTTTCTGGAACTGTAAAAGTACGCATCCACAAAAGGAACCATAGTGGATCAGTCCCGCGATGGACCCAAAGGGCGTGTAGGACCAGTTACGAAGTAGCAAAATTCAGCAGGTGGATATGTAGCTAAGTTGATGTCAAACCGAAGTCAACGGAAGAAATACCCAAGGCGTAAGTTGTTAGGAGCCTCAGTGGGTTGGACACAGCTCTTCTTCTGATGACTACATATGGGATAATCTGCTTTTGCAGTTGACTGAATGCATTTGGAAACTTCTACCGACCAATCCTTGGAACTCTTCCCGGTGTTCAATTCCGAGTTGGATAATGTTTATGAAGCTCTCTAGTAGGCTTCGTTATCCCATCACTTAACGGCATAACTTTCGATGCCTCTTCGCCTATAACAATTGGATTTGTACCCAACTAAGTATGATAGGCCACTCCTAAAAGGCCAATTGGAAATAGTAAAGAACCATGGATGATCACTTCCTGATCTGTAAACGGAAGTGGGAAGTGTGGATGCGTCATTATGGGTTCTCGCCCAAAGGCCTATTTTACTGAAGAGCTTGATCCCAGTCCTTGGTTGTGACAGGCCATCTTTAGGGCATAGTACTAGGTATATTTTCTCGGCATTGTGCATTAGAGCTGTCACCTGCAAGTATATCACACATAGTTACATATATGTAGGTGCAGGAGTCAGGACTAAAAATATAAACCTCCTGGTAATACGGAGTACAGGGTATAGAGTACCAGTAATACGGCCACGTATGCACTTGGATGTATGGCGTACCTGGATTGAAGTTCAACTGTTCATCAAAACAGGGATATACTCCCGAGGTCTTTTTCAAGGGCAAATCATAGATTACACACACACCGCTACCATTGAATCCAGCCATTCCGAGAGCTGGGGGGGTTGACTCCTGCATCATGCAGTCACACTTAGGACAGGAAGAGCTATAGCAGAGGGAATAATAATGGATGCCTAAAGGCCCGAAATAATCGCGCATGATTATCCGAAAGAGTAATAGAACGAAAAAGGGAGAGAGCAACGAAAGAGGATGGGGATGGGGACTTGGACTTGGAAGTCGAACTCTTTTTCCGGGCTGAGTAAGCACCGCCTGTCTTTTTTTCCCCCACGAAGGGCTCCGTCATCTCTTCCAAGGCTCTCTACTCCGTACAGGGCTCTCTTTTTCAACATCTCCCCCTTCTATTTGGGTTCTACAACTTATTATTTAGGTGAGTCTTTTTATTTACAAGTTACCTTGATTTGAATGTCCGTGTGTGACCCAGTGCGGCGTTTTATTTCCCCCCAATGGTCGTGTGCCCTAAGCCTCGCTCACTCCCCCCCAAAAAAAAGAAAAATTTCTCAAATCAAGAAAATTCTCTCCTTTCCCTCTCATCCGTCCTTTTTTTTCTCTCATAGTTATTATAGCACCTGGAATATACCGGGCTTGCTAACCACTCGTCTGCTCTCTTAGATCTCTTTGGTCCTTTAGGTCCACTTCTTAGACCCTGCCTTTGGAATCCCCAAAGGCGATTTGGTCACCACGGCTCCAGTAGCCTCCCTTCTGGTTCTTAGCCAAATTGTCTCCACTCAACGTCTCCGCGACACTCTTAACAACATTCCACCTCCTGGTTCTCTCTGAACTCTCGTCCGGTGCGCCTTTTTTCGTCCCGTTGACGACCCCGGAGATTATTCCCTCGTTCTCTGAGCTGCCGCATAGGACTTCTTTCAAGGTTCTTCCTCTTCAGGGGGAAGGGTCTAGGAGGCTTGGTCCAGTCAACTACGGTTGTGACACTTTTCGTCCTCCCTAACGCGCAGTCGCCTGCCGGTTTAAAAACCTCTTATTATCTCTCTATTTTCTATTCAAATTGTGCTGAGTCGCAGCGGCATGGTTATGGCACCGACTGCGTGTGTATCGACTGCTGAAGTATGCACCTTCAGAAAAGACTATACCAATAGTTTGGACCATCTCGGTCTCGTCAGCAGTCATGGCGGGGACAACAATTTGTTGCAATCATCGTTGACTGCCAAGGAACTTGTTTTGGATGTGCTGAAGAAGCGGGCGGCGGAAGTGGATGTGGACCACTGTGGTCCTGGCGAGGAGGACCCCTTCTACGTGGCGGATATGGGTGATGTGTACCGCCAGCATATGCGCTGGAAGATGAATTTGGGCCGTGTGAAGCCCTTCTATGGTAGGCATCTCTCTGCCACTGGATCGCCCACTCTGGAGCCCGGCTAACAAACATCCAAACAGCTGTCAAGTGTAACCCGGACCCGGAAGTCCTCCGGCTCATGGCCCAGCTTGGAAACGGTTTCGACTGTGCCTCCAAGTCGGAGATCGATATGGCCCTTCAGACGGGCATTGATCCTAGCCGCATTATCTATGCCCAGCCTTGCAAGACCAAGTCTTACTTGCGCTATGCTGCCGAGGTCGGCGTCAAGCAGATGACCTTCGACAATGCCGATGAGCTGTACAAGATCAAAGCCACCTTCCCTGAGGCGGAACTTTACCTTCGAATCTTGACCGATGACTCGACCAGCCTGTGTCGGTTGAGCATGAAGTTCGGTGCTTCCATGGACCAGGCTTGTCCCTTGCTTGAATTGGCTTATAAATTGGACCTCAAGGTCGTCGGTGTGAGTTTCCACGTTGGATCTGGCGCCGAGGATCCCGGAGCTTTCCTCAAGGCTGTGCAGGATGCGCGCTTGGTCTTCGATCATGCGGGAGAAATCGGCCACGAACTCCACACTCTGGATGTTGGCGGCGGTTTCTGCCAGGACACTTTTGAGAAGTTCGCGGGCATGCTGGGCGAAGCCGTGGACACCTACTTCCCGCCGAACATTCGTGTGATTGCCGAGCCCGGTCGCTACTATGTAGCCACTGCCTATACTCTCGCCGCCAATGTCATTGCGCGACGTGACATTCCGGATCCCAATGACCCCTCTCGCGATGCTTTCATGTTGTATCTAAACGACGGCGTCTATGGCAACTTTTCGAACATCATCTTCGATCACCAGCATCCCGTGGCTCAGGTTCTGACCTGCGCCTCGGACGGCTCCCAGCCTGGTTCTCCGAACTCTGCGACTTCGGACGACATTACTTACTCTATCTGGGGCCCTACCTGCGATGGCATTGATGTTATAAGTGAGCGTATTTCCTTGCCTGGCCTGCTGAACACCGGCGACTGGCTCTACTTCGAGGAGATGGGAGCCTACACCAAGTGCAGCGCTACCCGTTTCAATGGCTTCTCTGACAACCACGAGGTGATCTATATCTCGAGTGAGCCTGGTGCCTCTGCTTTGCTCAACTACTAGTCTGAAATTTGTCTTGCTTGACAATCTTTTGCAATTGTGTTTTTTTGGAATCACTTCTTGTTCGGTACTTCTCTATCTTTCGGGGTCCGTCTAATATAGTATCTATCGCGCGTTCTCGCTACATACGCAATCGTTTTTTTCGCCCACTAGATTCTAAAGTAGAATAGAGCTCATCTTGTTGCATCAACGTCCCTTGAATAGATACCAAAACGTATCTGTCGGCTGATGTTTTGCCTTATGATTAGCATTACTTCTTTCGGGCACAAAGTATGAAACATCTTGTTTGATTACAGGTGTACCATGCTCTATCAAGCTCTATCAAGCTCTATTTATAAGGTATCATGAGAAATAAACAACGTCACAGCATCTATGAACAGAAGCTAGGCCCAGCAAAAATCTAGACCAGGCGTTCCACGCTCAACTCCACACCCTCTGCCTCGCCCGCCTGGACCAGTCCGCCAGCTTCAAGCTTCTTCTTCCACTTGGCCGACTCGTATCGAGCCAGGATCAAGGTGATGCGGGTAATGACAGCCGGGTCTGCAGATTCCGCAACCACAACGGAAGGGGTGCTTGTCCAGCGTCCAAACGCCCAGTTGAGAATATAGTACTGCACCCCCGCGGTCTCGCCCTTCTCTCTGGCATTCAAATTATCCGATGTCTCCACCGGAAGATCCTGGTTCGAGCAGCGAACAATTCCCTTGATGCGATACACCTCCTCACGAGGCGCCAAGGAGAGGAACCGCTCGAGCGCAGCAACATCCACCGTCTTCCCCTCAACATCAGACTTCAACAAAACGGACAGAACCTCAACCTCAGATTGATGATCATGCTGATGCTGATGTTCATGTCCATGTTCATGTCCATGATCGCCGGTAACCGCATCCTCAGACTCCTTAAACAAAGCCCCATCAATGCCCAACATAACATCCATATCGACCCGACCCTTATTTGACTTAACCCAAGGCGTCTCAATCTCCAAATCCCCAACCCGATCAAGACAAACATCAAACCGCTCGGGCAAATCCTCCCACTTATTAAAAACAATTAAATCCGTATACTTCGCCTGGATCTTCGCCGTGTACGAAGTATCCTCATACCCCTCCCAGTTCTCGACATCGATAACGCTAATAACACCATCGAGAACGAAGTGTCCGCCCTCTTCGCGCGCAAGCCGATTCACCTCCATCGCGAGCGTTGCGGGGAACGCGCTGCCGCTGGTTTCGATCACGATGCGGTCGGGTTGCACTTCGTTGCGGAGCTGGTCTAGTGCGTCGCTAAGTTGGCCGACGAGGTTACAGCAGATGCAGCCGTTGAGCATTTCGCGCACGCCGCTGATGGATTGCGTTGAGGCTAGTTGGGAGTCCACGGCGACATCGCCGAATTCGTTTTTGAGGAGGGCGAGCTTGTAGGTCTTTGGGAGTTGAGGGATTAGGTTGAGGAGGATGGTTGTTTTGCCTGAGCCCAGGAACCCCGTTACGATTGTTATGGGGATTGGCGCCATTTTTGTGGTCGTTGGCGACAGTCTTGGTGTCTGGCGTTGTTGCATGTTGGCGGCGTTAGGCTATCGCGAATCACCCGATGGAGGGGTAGCCCTAGTTTAGGTGCCCTAATTACCCTTTTCGGGTTGTAGGTGTATGTATTCGACTTCAATTTTGAAAGCAGTTCTTTTCTCCAAAGGGAAGGTAATTACCTATTATCTCGGTTTGCGATTAATTGGATGCGAATGGTAAAATAAGTACGGTACATCCGAGAAGTGCAGGCCTGCAAATGGCAACGAGCGCTAAACAAACCACCCAAAATGAACCACAAGTCGGCCAGTTGCCTCAATATCTGCTAGATCAGGCTATATTTCGACATCGGTGCTATCCTGACGATCCCTGTCACGGTTGCCACATAATCATATTAGGGAAGAGTGACGGCGGTCTTAGGTAGATGCTCACTCCCTCATCCCAAGACGGAGTTGATTCGTATCCCAGGTAGAAGGGAAGGCTTACGTGTGATGCAACTTATATACCTAGTCTTATACTGTATGGCAGGATATACCATTCTGCATGGTAATCTCAGCGGTTGCACTGTTTATTCATATGAGTCACGACACAGACTGACGATATGCACTACCTAGGTACCTGGGTAACACTTAGGCAACCCATAGTGGCGGCTGGGAAAAAGACGACAAGGCTGCTTGTCAAAGTAGATTCCATTCCCATACATCTACTTTCGTTCATGTAGATACCATAAAAATTAAGTCACCCCAGTCATCTTCCCAATGTGGCAAGCTGGGTACATGCCCTTTGAGTTGAGGTTACTTCCAGATACTAGCGTATATAAAATAAAGCCTAATGGTCCTCTCAAATACAAAACAGCCATCATAATCTATTGACACGGCGCGGAAACAACCCTCGAGATGCATTGCGAATGAAAGTTTTTAGCTGAGATTGAGTCGACGAAGAAACCGTGAAGACCAGGTATGCTTTATATACATCAAGAGATGTGCAGACCAGACAGGCCTACAGTAATCGAGATCTGGCCAATCTTCATATAATCAGTCTGTGCACGAGTCATCCCAAGAAAGAGCAGTTACCAATATCCAACCCCAACAATCAGATGATATCGCAAGTATTAATGTCTCGAGACAGACCGACTCTTCGACCCCGTTGTTCCCTTGGTCCGTCTATCGCTCGCCCTAGTCCATGATCGATTCTCAGACTCAGACCGCTCGCGGCGGGAGTGACGTGCCGGTGCACCGCGGCGGGTAACTACCGAGTGGTCTGTGGACTGCTGGTTGTGTTCTTGGTCGGATTCGGCAGACCGATTCATACTTCCGGACCTGGAGCGCATGTTTTAAGATTGAATTCGATAAAAGGGGATTTGAGTTGATGATTGTTGAGTTAAGCGATGATGGGCGAAGTAGAGATAGGTCTTCTGTCTTCTCTTATACAGAGTGGCGGCGGTGGCACACTTGATCCGAATAATGGTATTTACTTCATTGTGAACATATCTTGATGCAATATACAGATGGCCCGAGGAATCTTTTTATTAACTAATTGGTATTGGTTGATTTGTTTTGAATCCACATGACTGGTTTGATATATTCATGATTCTATTAGGGTAAGTAGCATGACCAAGAACCAGACCCTCCAAAAATAGATTAGTTTCCCCGATGAAACCAGGTACTTACATTTCAAGTTCTCCTCTCATTATCGGTCGTATAAATTATCTCCTTACGTTGGAGGCCATGTAAATCAAGGGTAAAAGAGGTGAAGGATAAACTTTCCCCTGGACCTCGGCCCAGCAGAAGGGGAAATGGATTGACCTCGGTGAGGGGGATTTCAAACCTCATCAAGACTTTGATTATATTTCACATCTTTCAATCTCACTTGTTCTATAGTCCCAGTCCCTTGGTACCCTCGCTCGTATTGGGTTAGCTTGAATCTGCTGGATACGCTTAAATTCCACTGCAAAGGTTCCACTATGTCGGGTTCCAAGATTACCTGTTACTTCGACATCGTCAGCCCCTTCGCATACATTGCGTTTCATGTGCTGCAGGTATAGAGACTAACAATCTTGACGAGGAATTATTCATCTAATCTGATTCTAGAATTCACCCGCCTTCGCGAAATGCGAGATCACATATGTTCCAATTCTGCTCGGAGGTTTGATGAATGCATGTGGCAACAGTCCTCCAATCAACATCAAGAGTGAGTGAATGTTTTGAATGGGAGTGCAAACATTGCGGCGATGAAATCTAATAAGTGTCTTTGTCATTCAGATAAGAAAGACTACTTGGGCCAAGAGCGAGTACGATGGGCCAAATACTTCTCAGTCCCGATCATAGAGGGATTCCCTAAAGGCTTCCCCTTCCGCACAGTACCTGTGCAACGTGCGCTGTGCGCAATCTCCCAGAAAGCACCCGAAAAGCTTGCTCCGGTGATTGGCGCTTTATTCCACGCCGTCTGGGTTGAAGGCAACACAACCATGGGCGAACCCGATGGCTTCGTCCCGGTGTTAGAGAGCGTATTCGGGAAGCAAGAGACTCATGAGATTATTTCTGCCGTAAGTTCGCTACTGTACTACTCGAGATTCCAACTAGTTGAATAGAAAAGTGATCGCGCGGACCGAGCTAACTTGACCCCTAGATGAACAATCCGGACATCAAGGCCCTTCTGGTCGCGAATACGACTCGTTCTTTTGACTCGGGTGCTTTCGGACTGCCATGGTTTGAGTGCACGAACCCCAAGGGCGAGACCGAGGGCTTCTGGGGTGTCGATCATTTGGGGCAAGTGGCTGACTTCCTGGGTTTGGATCGCGCACTCGACAGAGGATTTAGGGCGGCTCTCTAGCATCTAGGCAGTATTAATTTGGATCAAGTCTCGTGTGCTATAAAGTGCATTTTGAAATTTGCCACTCGAATGGTTTCAATTCTGCGGCGTCTTATTATATATGTTAAGCAATGAGCGAGGATCCTGTCCCCCTAGAGAAAATATGCGATCGGCGTCCAACAAGCAACCAAAGACAGACAAACGACTCTAGACCTCCAGTCAATGAAGACTAAACCCCGAAACACCAAGGATGTGCTGTCATTTGTCTACTTCCTTGGTTGTGGGTGCTTGTTGCTCATATGTTTCTCTCGTAGGAAGTCGCAAATCTGTTCGTTGCTCATTTTATCAATAGATTCGCGCTCCTCCGGGGAAAGACCTAAACATAACATATTCATCAACAACCGAGTCATATATGCTGCCGGGGAACAGCATGGAAGCAAAGAACATACTTTCAGATACTGGCTCCTCAACTTCCTCAGCTCCACCTGAAATGGTGCGAATATGACCCTTAACAGTCCGTAACGCTCCCTGCGCAGCAGGTAATGCACCCTCCATTATAGTATCCTTCGCAGCGACAAACTTCTCTTGGGCAGCTGAGGTAACGGAATCCCCGAACTCCGACATGGAGCCACCAGGAGCCATCGAGTTGAATTGGTGTTTCACGCCCGCGAGAACACCTTCCTGCCCATTGTCTTCATCGAAAACAGCATTATTCACCTCCATCTCATCCACGGACTGCATCCGTTGTTCTCGCGCAACATTGGAATCCAGGTACAATGTGTCGCTGGAGGCGTTTGGGCTCATGGTAATGTCTTTCGCTTGCTTGGAGTGGGAGTATTCTTCGGATTTCGGGAACGACATGGGCACGGTGAATGATGGAGTGGAATTATAAGCAGTAATGATAATGGTAAGACGTAGGGCTGAGCTGGTAATTGAACTTGTTTGGACTTCCTCTGTGCCAAGATGTTGATCGTTCCTAGGCCATGATGTCACCAGGTTCCGCCGTTCCACTTTAAAGTGATGCTGCCTTCATCGATGGCAACGATACTCGTAACTTGGCTTGGAACTGAAGTTATTTTAGTTATTTTAGTTATTTTTAAAAGTCATTTATATGAGATATTCCTACGAAGAGGGCTAACTCTATGGATCGACCTACGATCCACTTTATTCAAAAGCATCGTTCTTGATCAGTTCGATGACTGAATGATTCGTTCTCATGGATTGTCTCATGGATTGGCATCTGAATAGTTCAATTTAGTAATGCACTACGCACTTTTGTACATGCAATCGGATTCAAAGACCCCACTAGTTATAGATCGCAGCCTAAAGGCCAGGGATGATCTCGAGATCCTTTGGCCTATAGGTATACTTCCCCTCACTAGAGATCTCTAGTGGGAAGCCAGGAGAAGAGAGAGCAATTGTATTGGTAACTACTAACTCCTAAGGGAGGAGGGGAAAAGAAGAAGAGGGAGGGGAGACTCAGTCCTGTCACACAGCTGACACACCACAACAACATGCAATCATATTCTAACTAGTTATAGATTGCAGCCTGAAGGCCAGGGATGATCTCGAGATCCTTCGGCCTATAGGTATACTTCCCTTCACTAGAAATCTTGACATCCCGATTCCTTCGCTGTTGCTGCGTTTGTCGAACAGTAACCCACTGCTCAGTCGTGAGGTGCTGACCAAGCTCGGTGAATGCATTCGTTGTCAAGCCAAGCCTTTGGAGAAGGGGGCTGTTCTGAATAGGATCAAGGACAACGTGATTGTTGGGGCTATATTCATTAGAGTCTGAACACTCTGTATGTCGCATACTTGAAAGAACGTACCGAGAAAAGTACAGCACACCCAATCGATCAATATGGGCCTGGTCGGCAGGTGGTGCATGCACCCGATGAATACTCGACTTAATCAGTCCGCCAGTAAGCGCGGTCAAGGCATCGCATGTGTTGATAGTGATTGTCCCATCTTGGGGCTTCACCCATTTCCATTGACCCTCAGAATTGAGGATCTGAAGTGCGGCTACTGGTTGCCGGAACAGAAGAGTAACTGTTCCCAAGTCTGTGTGCCCGGGACTGTAGAGCTCGCCGACCTTCTTGTTATCTTCGGCGCTACGGGCCGCATAATGCATATAGCGCAGATGATCCTCGCCCTTGACGTCGTATTGGTGGTCACGGACTAGCTGATCTTCATTAGGCAATTCAAGCAGAATTGCGAAGAGGCGGAGAAGCTTCTCAACGACTTCGGTGTGGCATTTCTATAGTCTTTTAGTTAGTTTAAGGGATAGATAACGATGATGAAAAAGGGAACCCACGCGACTGAAAGCTTCAATCTCTTTAATATTGTCGGCGAGGACAGAAGGCTGGGGTCGCTCGTGGTAACCGTCGAACTTTGGGAGATTGTACACCTGGACATTATCCTTGACGCCATTTCCTAGGCTGAGTTAGGACGCGTTAGAGTTGGGTAAATTTGTGTCTGGAAACAATCTGTTTCTTACATTCGGTGTCCTGCAGGACGATAAGAGTTATATTCACCCCTTTCAAGGTCACTGGCGCTGTGGAATTTAAGCTTCTCTTCAAGTGGCAGGGCATAGAACTCCCGCCCCAGAGCGAACTGGTTGTTAATCTCTTCTTGACTGATGTTGAAGTTCTTCACATAGAAGAATCCTGTTTCCAAACTCTGATTAGCACTAAACCTGAAGACCAAGTCCAATTAAAGTGCAGCTTGGGGATGGTCTCATATAGATCCCGGACTTGGCATGTAGCGCAAGAAGATATCGACTCACCAACATGTCTAACAGCATGATCGAGTTGCCTGACAAGATCTTCCTTTCCTCCCGGTTGTTCATACTGGCTCAGGTCCAGTGTAATAAGTTCGGCCCAGTCAACTAATCCACCGGCGAGCTGTCAACAACACGAAAAACAACAGGAAATCAAACATCACTCACGGTCTTCCTTGGTTACAGGGACCTGGTCATATCTTTCAATGTATTTACTTGGCATCTTGAACAGTGTATAAGTTTATGTGAGGCGATGGCTGAATGTCTGCAGCGACTTCAAGTTGCTTGTTACCACAACAACACCTCCTTAGGAAGGCCAAGCCGTATATAAGTCCATTCGTACTTAATTTCGATCGTATACCCCGCATCAGATAATCGGAGGGATTTGTCAAGAGCACGCAATAAATTCGTCCGATGAGGCCTAAGATAACGGGTAGTTTTTTGGCTTTCGTGTGGTAGGCCGGGGTATGCGCACGCCATCATGCTTAAACATTTCGCCTCCGCCGGCGCATTAGAGAAACCGGCAAATGTATTAGCTTCGGTTTTACACCTCCTTTCGTCTCGTGAGAAGCTAAGTTTTGGCGATCTAGATTTGCTGAAAGGGCGATGGTGACAGCGGGTGGGGGAATTGGTTAACATCTCCATGGCTAGCTGTGTTTTATATGCCGAGATGCTATAGCAAGGCATCAACCTATAAGAAGTAATGGCGATTGTCTATAATTCAATTCGTTTTGTCTTTTGCACATTTGGGAACAGCGTCGGACGTTCGCCGAGCCTTTGTCATGTCTGACCTGAAGCAAAAGGCTGGGAGACTGTCCCCCTTGGGGCTTCTCAAGGAGGTGTTTAATTGGTACCCATCCTCCTATCCTGCTGAGGAGAGAAAGTGAGTAGATCAATGTTTAGGAATATATCTGCGGGGGTATACACTTACGTTGGTAGATTATTGTTCAAGTTGGACTTGTCAATTCTGATCTTTGCCTGTCTCTGCTGTAAGTACACGATCCAAACGAGCATCTGAGAAAAGTCATTAACACACTCAGTCTTTGTGAAGTACCTGGGTAAGCCTATTTCTGCTTTGATTTCCCTTTGACTCGATGCCAATACATCACAGACCAGACGAACATTAGCAATGCGTACGTTAGTGGGCTGAAAGAAGACTTCGGCCTGTACGGCAATGAGCTCAACTACTTCAATGTCTGCTACTTTACATCATATGTGCTATTCCAAATCCCTGGATTACTGCTCATGTCCCGCCCAAAATTGTGAGTCTTAGTGAAAGGCGTGTGGACTAATAGCAAGTCATTGACAAATTCCTTAAGAGCTCGGTGGTTGTTGCCTACCCTCGAAGTCCTCTGGGGTATCTGCACATTTGCTCAGAGCCGTGTGACAAACGTACACCAGCTCTATGCCCTTCGTTTCTTAGTTGGAATGCTAGAAGCACCTGTCTTTGCTGGGACTCATTTCATTCTTGGTATGTTGAAGAAATACGTATGGTCGCGTGGAACTGTACTAACCATAATAAAGGTTCATGGTACACGGGCCCCGAACTCTTCAAACGAGCTGGAACATGGTTTATCTGTAATCCGCTCGGTACCATGGTTAGCGGATACCTTCAGGCAGCCGCTTATACCAACCTCTCTGGTGTTGGTGGTATGCCAGGCTGGAGGTGGTTGTTCATCATCGACGGCATATTTACCATCCCCGTGGCCTTGATCGGATTCTTTATCTTCCCCGGTATCCCTGGATCACCCAAACCATTCTATATGACGGACCGTGATGTTGCACTGACCAAGGAAAGAACTACGAGGGCGAAAATCCGCCAGCCTGGCAAGATGACTCTTGATGTCTTCAAGAGGACTTTTAAGAGATGGCACATCTGGGTGTTTATCACTTGCTACGCGTAAGTTTGACTAGTAATTACCCTTGGTGCAGTTAACATGCTAACCTCAATGTTAGATGCATGATCATCTGCTCCTACCCAAGCAGCTATATGAGCCTATGGCTCAAAGAAGAGGGATACTCCGTGACTCAAATCAACCAGCTGCCGACTGCCACTTATGCGGTTAATATCGTGGCTTCCTGGCTAGGAACGACGTTGGCTGCAATTTATCCCGAATGGATTATTTACACCATTGCATCGGCATGCTGCCTATTCTCAACATTATGCATGATAATTTGGAACATTCCTACAGGGTTGAAGTAAGATACCAAGATACCTTGTTAACCAGTCCCTATATTGAGTCTATGTTGCTAACAAGTCTCTTTGAAGATTCGTTGCCTGGTATGTCTTCGGAATGGCTGGATGCTTGAGTCCAATTCTCTACTCCACCATCAATATAATAGTGAGAGACGATGCCGAGGAGCGCGCTCTCATCATGGTATGTCCATTTCCTTTCCCTGTGATAGCATAGACTGGTACTGATATCTCCTGTCTCGCACTACAGGGCGCCATGATGACCTTTGGCTATTCTTTCAACATTTGGGTTCCTTTGCTGGCATACCCAACCGCAGGGCCTGACGGTGCACCAAGGTGGCGGAAAGGATGGCCAATATCATTCGTCTTTTTCTTCCTGCTATGGGCTGGCTTTGTGGCTTCTGTTTACATATGGCGAAGGTGAAATCCCATGGATAGCAATTCAGGGACATCTAACTGATATATTATTCTAGGGAGCAACAGAGGGAAGCTTTAGCGTCCCCCCAGGAAAGTAGCGACGAGGAAACGGACACTGTGATAGTCCATGGGACCCCAGCATTAAAGAACTGAATCAAACTTTTGGGGACGGTTTATGATTGATTAAATGTTATCTAAACACCTCGGATATATACAAATACATAACTTATCCTTTGGTCTAAGGAATATTATTATTCAAACCGAAGCTCGGGTACATGTAGTTAGTTTACTGCCGTCGGCGATGTCTCTGATATACCGGGTATGGACCTATCCCGTGGATCAGTGTGTCAATTCATTCGGTTTTAACTTCACAATCGCACCTCTGCCCATTGCCGCTCGACATGACGGCGTAGCTCATCACTTTCCTGGGTTGGTGGGTTTTAGATGCAATTTTAGCCCTGACCACTAACATCACCAAGAATGAGACATAGATATTGGGTTATGTATGAGTGACAGGAGGAGTTTGAGGACGAACGCCGAATTGAAGCGAAGGACATGAGATATGTGTGATCAATTTAGAGACAAGCTTTGGGTGTCGTGAGCAGTCGATCAACTTCCGAATAAAGACGTCGGCGCGAACCCGCCAGTGGCATAGAATAAGAAAACTTTGAATCCAGTAAAAAGCGAAGGGTGGCACAAGTTGGCCACTCCGAATGACTGGTGTAATGCGGATGGGGATGCTGATACGTTGCGCTGCCTCTCACTAGTGTCTAAGATGCAGACGGTGGGCAACTCTTTTTAACATCATTGTAGCACTAAGCTCTTTAATAGTAGGGTACAAGGAACAGCAATATCAACCGGGCAGCCGGCATATGATTTAATTGGGGTAACCTTTCCATGGGGAGTCCCAAGTGCTGAACTAGACGAATGGGATGTTGGTTTTGGAACGGAGAGTGCAAAGGATGTGTCGCCATTCCTAGTTAACTACTTCTCAATTAGCCTTTATTTCTTAGATTCACGAAGACGCAGGAGATGGCATGAGCCCGAGATGGCTGGTATTTTACAATATTTAGGGTTAATGTTGCTTAAGCTATCAGATTCAGACCAGAGAGGGCCCTCGATTTTCGTACTGTTCGTGTTCGAGTCGACAAACTAGTAGATGAGATCATGGAAGAGCACAATATAATGTACTGTGTGATGGGTAATACACCAAAGAAAGTTGAAATGTGATTTAGGTCTAGGGGGTGTCTTATAGGTTCTCACTGTAGCTTCTATAAATAAAACCGTCCCTCTCTAGCAGGCGCTTATTATTTCCCTCTAGCCTGGTTCTTCTTCCTCTCTTCCTACCATCACCGCCATCATCACCATCATTGTCGTCGCCCGCACCATGACCACCGCCCGCCGTATCACTGAGAGGCTCGGGAGGGCTTGGAGGGAGAGGAAAGCCGCTGTGTACGCCCAGAACCTCTCGAGCACGTAGCAACGCCGCGTTTTCGAACGAAGGACCCACGTTTGCCGCTGACCAGAATACCCACGGTCATAATGCTCACATCAGAAATGTCGACGGGGTCGGACGGGTCCAGATCATCGGACGGAGAGGATCATAGGACCCCCAGAATAGGCCAGCCCAAGCAAGGGAGCCGGCAACTCGTACCGATAGCCCTCCAGGCCTAATGGAACCTACAAAGATAAAGAATCTCAGGTCAGCATCAAAGGCGCATGAAACAAGTGGGGTGGATCCCTACCTCCTCATAAAAGCGACCGGCGTCGCAACAGTTTTGACAGTCCTTGGCATTTCCAGCGTCCTGGACGCAGGTAAGTTGAAACCGAGCCCAGAAACCAGTTTCGAGATCATCCAGTTCTCAGCGCTCGCTGGCACGCATGGAAGGCAGAATAGAGCCTGGTTGACCTGACCGATACGGAAAACTGGTGGCGAGTATAGATAACCGGGGGAGGCATCTTGCTAGTCTGAAAGAAAGGAGAAAGGAGCAAGTTTGCCTTTGAGGTTGAAAGGAAAAGAAATGTAGTGGATATATATAGCTCGCACGGCGTCTATTGTGTCTGGATAATGCTAGTAATTAGAAGGGTAAGAGAATGGAACGAAGAGAGTAGAACGGAGACCGAGGAACGAGGGAGCGGAGGTAGGCAAAGAAATAGCCTAACCAGGTACAGAGTAGTGCACACGTACTGCTCCGATAGGAGGTTCGTGCTGTTGTCGAAGATCAATTCGTTGAATACGTGTAGATCGCGAAATAAGAACTCTGCGACGGTCTCCAATGTGGCATCGGGGTCTTCGAACGACCGGCCCACCTGTTGCGTAGTCGATCGTTGTAATGATCCATCCATTTTCCTTCGGTGTATCTGGGAGTGGGTCGACAAGGTCGACACCCGATCGTTCAAACGGAGTGGATGTCGCTCGTTATCATGTGTTCGGCCGCTTCTCGCTCTAGGACTTTGCGGGACCCATCTAGCACTTCTGGTACCGCAATCTTTGCATTTGATTTCGAACCACTTCAGGTGGGTAGTCGTAATCCTGAATCATCCATTTCTTTGGCCATTTACCAAGCACATGGATACATGCCAGTATCATTCACCCCTCCAGAATTGCTTGGACTGCTTTTCGAAGGGACGATGGCAATGCCAGCAGTCGTTTTCTGTGCATATCTCCTCATCAGCGTTGGATATCGAGACGGAGGTCTTGGATTTGCTGTTTCGATAACAGGTTCTAAATGCAGCTTTAGCCTTGGTCACTATTATCAGACGTAGACGATAAATGTGGCACAAGAGGACATCTATATACTTACTATTGGGTTGCTCGTATAGCTCTCAATGGTATCATCGTCTACAGATACATTGTTAGGTGAGATCAATGTCAGAAAGTCAACGAGTCCAGCTGTGTACCCACCCGCCAGTTGGTGTGATGGCAACGCCATGTCTCAATATCGGAAGGATTTCTCGATGAAGTTGTGGCAACTCTCTTCTATGCAACTGCGTCTGTGTGCGGAATTTCTGGGAACTCTTTGACGCAGCTGCGACAAGGCATGCTTCCCATTCTGAACCAGGTGATATCCATCCCCGGACCGGTGCAGTTCATCAGGTGTTCATTTAGGCCCTGTCACATTATATAAGTATTAAGGAGGTTGGAGAACCTCCTAGGTAATAAATCGTTCGCAAGAAGATGAGTTGGAATTATATAAGGAAATTTTTGAGTTTCAATAGAGTTAAAGGAAACAGAAGAAAAGAGAAGAGAAGGAAAGAAGGAAATGAAAGAAGTGAATTAGAAAAGGTAGAATTCCAAACTCCTATCAGGCCTATTATATAGCTTCATAATTCTTAAGCGCACAAACATAACTGCAAGTTTCCAGTAAGTTCCACGGGGGGAGAAGTTATGTAGTCCGAAAGTTGTACTGATAGGAGAGGGCGACCAAAGAAGAACCAAATAGTTATATAAGTAGAGACCTTTGACTAAGTGTTAAACTATTTTCATGAAGCAAACCAAAAAAGGTTGGAGCAGTTTTTATACTGACTACTGGTAAGCATTCATATCTTAGGCACAACCTGGTAACTAATGGCTGATCTGCAAAGAGCTCAAGTGTGGCTCTCAATGTTAGAAATGGAATCCGCTCAGGTAACATTCCTGTTTGCAATAAATTAAACGGCAGTTTGGCCGAGTGGTTTAAGGCGATTGACTAGAAACCAATTCCGTTCGCTTATTCCATAAAAAGATTATGCGGTTTTGACAATCACAAGTCTGTCTGTAGCTAGATAAAAATGGATTCAGGAAGTTAAATCTGCTCACCGACATATCATTTCTTTCATTATTGAAGCTACGACCGTATATCTTCCTAGGCTTTTTCAATGTACATACATACCATCGATGCGCCCGGCGAGCTACTGCTCAAAGGCCCTCATAACAGCAAGACCAGCCACTGAGCCCGATGCAACACGATTGTGACCTGAAACATTACTAGTCAGTCTGTGAAATTCATAGAGGGCCTTGCTTCAACATACCACCATAACGAATCCGTTCCCATCTAACTGTCTTCACAATCTCAGTGTCATCTTGGTTGCTGATCTCATTCTTCCAGATCTTGACCTCACTAGGGTTGCCGTCCTCTGCTTTGTGATACGTCATAACGCCGGGAGCACCCTTGATGTGTCTGCCTGTCGCAGCCTCCCAAACGCGGCGTCCTTCGTACCAGGGAATTTCCGCATCGTCAAAAGCGTGAATTATTGTGAGATCAAGGCTTTTATCGGTGTAGCCTATATCTCCAGCCTTCAAGGAAGTAGTATTCACGCCGGTAAGACGCGCCAGCCTTCCAGCGGTGTCCCAGTGGTCCACAATGTGGCTCAACAACCACTTCTGAGACCGAGGATATCCCATGATGGGGGACAGCATAGGCGGGGTGAGGCCTTTGAAGCTGTAGGATTCGATGAGATTGGCTAGGCTGCTGAAGGACGCCAGTAGGACCACCCCGGCAAATGGCTCGGCATTCTTGATGGCTGGCTGGATAGCTGCCAAGTCAGATGATCCGAATGCAAAACGCTCTGCCACTGCGGTTGTGACCGCAGTTCCAAGACTTTGGCCCATGATGACGATGTGAGAAGTGGGAACCTTTAATGGCCCTGCGGTAAGAAAGTTGATGAGGGACACGCCATCCGTGATAAGCCCTTCCTCTGTGGGAGTTCCAGTGCTAACACCAAAGCCGCGATAGTCAATTGCGAAGACGTGAACTGGGTTTGACGGAGTAGACAGGCTCAGCATTGAGTTGTAAGTGGCAGGGCGTTGAGCAGAACCCAAGTGCGCCGCATTTCCGTGGACTTGATTGTTCAAATGTCAGCTTCCTACAAACAGGAATGCAGGTTGTATATCACCTACAGCTTACGACGACTCGTGCATTGGGGTCATTGGCGAGAAGCTTATGGGCAACCGTCTTGGTGTAATCCTCCGCTGGACCTGTAGAGGGATTCTCCATTAATTCTTGTTCGTGTTCCAGGCAAAGATGCAAGGGCAGCAAGTGCCAGCCGTAAATAGTTTCGTTGTCAGCCGTCACCAAATGAAACGGTTGGACTTGGGTTCCTTTGGGGACCAATTAGCACACATACTTCCATTGGTGTTTCCCAGTACAGAAATGTCATACTCAAAAATCCAAATTGCTCAACTTGGTTGACATCCTGCCACAGACTGGGATTAATCTTGTTGGCATAAAGAAAACTGTGTTATCTTATGTTAGCTCACTCTGAGCATAGGTTCGGGTACTAGATACATACAAACGTTGGACCTCCGGGAAGGTCAAGGAGAGGAGACACAACACATAGAGCAGTCCACCGGCTGCAAGAGACCAGTAGGCCTTCTTGAAAATAGGCTTAAGCTCAACCATTATGCGTTCAAAGTTGAGGTGATGTCTGTTGACAGCCGCATGGCCCAACGGACGGGGGTGAGCGGACAATCTTGGAAGAGACGGGGCTGATAAGCGGCGCGTTATCGCGTCTCTCACATTTCTCCCTTCCACCCTCTCCCCATCCCCCTCCAACATCTCGCTATAGAATGCTTCTTATACTTCCATCGTGGATATCGTGATTATATCTCATCTGAATCCACTATGGCCGAAAAGCGCAAACTTCCGGCGCGTGACCGCCGCGAATCTGCAGCCAAAAGACGTGTCTCCGAAGCGCCGCAGTCTCACAAGAAAAAGGCGCCAACTCCTCGCGCTCCAACTCCCGAACTAGTTGACGCTCCTCTACCAACAAAGGTCAAGGATGGAGATCCCTTGCCTATTGTCCGCATGCGACAGCCACTTTCCTTGTCGGACAATGAGTACCAGTCAATCGCCGAAAGGTTTGCCATCGCAGCCGCCCCCGTTGGTGTTGCATGACTGACATTCTCTTATCTCAACAGTGCAGTTCTCCTCGCTTCACTCGAACGATCGAAGAAAAAGTGGCTAAGCGATGGCATCCTTGTTCGATACTACACAAAGCCGAAGAAGACGAAGCGCGAACAGATCGAGAAGAACAACCCATCGAAGGACACTATGGCAAAAGTTGGGCCTTGCGATGTCACCATCGGTCCCCATTTCTTTGATGCCATGATTTACATTGTCAAAGATCCCAGTGCGCCACCAGCACTCCAATACGCACCCCCACAACGACCGATGGTTCACTATGGCCACCCTAATAACTTCCAACAATACCGACCGTATCCCACCCCATCCAATCAACAACGACCTCCGCAATATTCGCCCGCTCCTCCCGGTCGCCCTGGGTATACAGGCAGCCACCCTTCCCCCCAACAAGCTCGTGGCCCGAATCAAGGCAATGCGCCCTCTCCCCAAGGAGGACAAAAGCCTCCACAAGGGCAAAAGGGCCAGCCAGCCAAGCCAAGTCCGGATCCTGTGATTCAAATGCTGGCTACAAGGGCAGCTGCGGACCCTGAACTGAAGGCCTTGATGCGTGTTGTTGCCTCAAGCCAAGCATCTCAAGAGCAGCTCCGGGCCTTCCAAGCGCACATCGACGAACTCAACGCAATCATCAAATCAAGAGAGCAACAGGAACAACGGCAGCAATCCTCAACAGCACAACCAATTACACAACATTCAACCCCTACACCGCAAACTGAGACTCAGAAACAACAAGATGATGGGTCGAAATCAGTGTCGGAGAAATCCCCACAAACGTCACAGACCCCATCCAAAGGTTCCAAGCAGCCACCCGTGAAGACGGAGGCGCAGCCTCAGACGCCTGCGCAGGAGCCACCGAGTCAGGCACCTAAACCTCCCCAGCGTGCCATCAAGGAAGAGCAATCGGCCACAGAGCAAAAGGGCTCCCAGCCTGCGCCATCCGAAGCAGGGTCCCCAGTCGTACCAAACCAATCAGCGACGCCTGGGGCTGCAATCACCCCAGTCACTGCTTCTGCTTCTCAACAGCAAGCTCCTGTGGCCAACCCGACAGCCCCAGCCAGCGCTCAACAGCTAGGAGCACGACCGGGACTACCATATGCCCCCCATCAACAACCTGCTTATGGGTCACAACCCCCACTTCAGTCTCGACCACCCCAATATGGTTCTCCTGTTCCGTTCCCCCGCCCACCTTCAATTCCTTACGTCTCCCCACTTGGATCTCCACCAGTAAACTACAAGTCTGTGGTGTTCGAATTCACATCTCCCTTAACTCCATATGGAAGCAGTACCTCGGGTCATGCCGGTTCGGGTGACCGCTACCTTTTCCCTGAGTATACTATTCTGGAATGGCTCCCAGCCGAGAACACGGTAATCGCCTCATTTTTGGTAGTGCGTAAGGTTGCTCCAAACACACCATTTCCTCTTGAAACTGCCACAGAAACTGCAAACTCCAAAAGCAAAGGCAAGGGGGCATCCAAAGCTAAGAAGGCCGAACCGAAAGTCAAAACCGACAAGGGCAATCTACCAACCGAAACCCCCGCCCCCAGTCAACCAGGGACGCCTACAACGGGGACACCACAAAAGCAGGAACCTACCGACCAAACAGGTCTCTCCACCCCTGGCCTCCCAGGGACTCCTATCAATGAGGCGAATCTCAAAGAATACTGGCAACCAATCACGTTCCGCATCCATGCCCCCAATGCCAAAATCCTGGAGCCTCTAGCCCGCGTCGTCAAGCCAGCCGACGAGGTGCGCAAATATATGAATGATATCATGGACCGCGCCGAACGTGCGCCAGACGGCTACCTGGCCATGCGTCTGCCTCGTGAGGCGGCGTCAGAATCCCTCGAGAGGGACGGGACACCTGCTTCTTCGGGAAATGTCGGTACCGGAACCCGCAGTCGTCTTTCGCGTGTTCAGCTGCCTGGTGACGAATCCGAGGCGGAGAATTCCGCTTTCGAGTTCGAGGAGGATGAAGAAGATCTCAAGGATTTCTATGATGCGCCGAGCGGACTACCGTCGTTGAAAGCATAATTATACTCATAGAGGCGTCTGAAGACGTGTATCCTTGCACCGGTGGTTGTTCGAGACCACGTGTAGCCTGCCAGAGAGCTCGAGTAACTATATAGTATCGATCTGCCAACCACTGACACATGTGGTTGAGAGCGAAAGGGCCCGGCGGCAACGGCAGTCCCTGTGAAACCCATTGGATTTGTACAGAAATCTGAACCTCGATGATGCGTCTGGGTTGATGTTTGTACAATATATACGGCTCTACTTGTGCCAGTTTTTGAATCTATGATAATGGAATGTTGAAGCCTTTACCTTTGGTGATGTACTGGCTGTCATCTCCAATACCCACCTTTTGCGGAAGTAATAAAACACCCCAACTATACGTATGTTTAAAAGGCGGCAACGGGACTGTAGGAAATATGTCGCTAGAAATGCCGTGAGCTTTGAGTGGCCCAAAAATTTCAGACCTGTTCAGCAGGTAATTAATATAGGTTTACGGAAAACCTCGCTCCAATCAATCTTGACACCAGGTCGCAGAAGTCAGGACGCATTCAAACAAAGGCTTGCTCGGTAAATAAACAACAAACCAACGCCTTAACCCCTCCCACCAGAATATCTCGCCTCATCCCCAATAATACCAGCCGTCTCCAAAAGCCACCTCGCACTCTCTTTCGCCGAGTCCCCAGCCCCAGCTTTAAGATTGATATTACGACGACGCTCAGCCTCCCGTGCCTCGAATTCCCACTTTGCACGCTGGATCTCCACCGGACTTAACCTTGGGTCCGCGGAAAACGACGACTCCGGATCTGGGACGATACCCCAAATCTCCAGGGTGTACAGATCAAGCTTGACCTTTGTGGGCGGGTCTCCGGGGGATGTGTTGGCAGCGGGTAAGAAGACGCCATCGTGCCCAACGGGTTCGGCATGGAACTCGGCGGTTTCTATGTTGGCGTCGATGATGAGACTGCCTGCTCCGTGTGGAGTCGGGTAGTTTTGCTGCGTGCGGGACGGGGCGGGGATTCGGCAGCCGATTGCGATGCCGGTGTTGGGTGAGAAATAGGCGGTTGGGGTGTTGGGCTTCTTTGCGGATGGGGAGGGGTTGCCTGGTAGGAGGATGTGCTTCGGGGATAGTTGGAAGAGGCAGGGGAGGAGGTCGGATGTTGAAGATGAGCTCGAGGTCGATATGGAGGTCTTCCACGTTTGGGGAATGTAGGCGCCGAGTGTTATCAATTCGTCGCTAGTTGAGTCTGCTGGAGATCCTTGCAGGAGGAGCAGGGTGGCAGTTTGCCAGGTAAGAACGTGGTGGGAGAAAGATGTTAAGGAAGACCCGTGGGCGCTTGTGGAGAATACGGGATGTAGTTTGACGCTGCTCCGGAGGATATTGATATCGGGTGATGTGGACGGGAGGAAGAATGAAAGATGGGAGGTAAGTGTTGGGTTTAATATGGCCGACTCAAAGCTTCCCGGAAGTGTAAGCGCAGTCGGCGGCGAGGGAGGTTCTTCGTTTTCCTCGCTTCCCTCCTGCTCGGTCTCCGTAGCTTGACCCTTGTGGCGGCGTTGGAATAGATTCAAATTCTTGCTGAAAAGCATGTGCTCGAAAAGGGCAGTCAGCGGATCGAACAGATATGGCAGAGACAGTGATATCGTTCGGGCAAAAGCCTTGTAAGATATCCCACCATCGCTCTCTTCCGGCGAAAAGGCTGCAATGATACTGTCTGCTTCTTTCTTGAGCGATATCATACGCTGAACATCCAGTCCAGATGTGTATACCCTCAAAGACTCCAATGGCTTCAGTGGTGCAATGACAAGCAATAGCATAAGCAACCGGCGGAATGTATCGATAGAAATCCGTGTCTCGTAAACGGTCTTGTCAACGCGGTGATCGTGTTTGAACACTTCAATCGCATCAAGAGACTCCAGTGCTGCAAGGGCAAGATCATCATCCTCATCTTCATCGTACTCATCGTTGGCCGGTGCGTCTATAGAGAACCCCAGCGCATGTGAATGCTCAGCGGGAGCTTCGAAATCCTCAGTCGTGCATTCTCCACTAGACTCGGCGGGGATCTTCCTCCCCACGTCAGCTAGGCTACCAAAGAGTAACTTGATTCGATCCTTGTGTCCCCGCTTTAGCGCTTTCCCATAGCGCTCAGTCAAGAGCACAACCACCTTGACCATGGCCTCGAAGGTCAACACACTAGGTGCGAGCGTGTTTTGGAATGGAAAGGCTCCCAGATAAGAGACCATGCGGAAGATCACCGGCCCTGCATCTAGCGGCTGTTTCTGGGAAGAGGTATAGATACCATCTGGGATACCCAAAAAGTCTGAGAGGACTTTCTCATTCCAGTACCGCAGGCCTCCCTGCTCTAAGGCCCGAGCGAAGAAGTTGTCTTTGAAATGCGTGAGCTCTAATGGCGTAAAGCATTTTGTGGCGAAACGCTCGGCAAGCACGGAGCTTAACTCCTCTATTTACATATATGGTTAGTTACAACTGTCATTGACTAAACGAAGAGATTCCCATGTCGAAGTCGACGCTAAATTGTTACAGTCCACCAAGAAAGTTGCACCTTCGTGTGTCTTCCGGAGCCAAGCATGAATGTGACAGATATAACTCACCTGGGGATGATGCACCATGCTCATTGGACTGGGCTACACCCATTGTTGATGGGTGATGCGGGGATGACCCCACTGCTGGGCTACAGCTGAGTTCCGTCGCAGTGCCCAAAAGCTAAGATCAAGCGAGAAGTTGGAGTAAGAGAAAGAGGTGTGAAATGGAATGGTTTAGAATGGTCAAATCGTCCCTAAAAAAAAAACAATATCAATGGACTGTAGGAAGTCAACATGGAGAGCGGAATTCCATGACAGACCACAGCTGGCGGTGGACCCCCTAGAAAAGCTGAGGGTGAACCCCATGCCTTA